>SKCR01048746.1:0-51778 GCA_019454045.1 Zanthoxylum bungeanum | reverse complement strand
TTCGGCGATTTCCCGAGGTATCATGGTGGGCGAGGTGGCCGTGGACTTTATCGAGGTGGCCGGTCACGCGGTTCTTATCGTGGAAGGGGCTACGGCTACACTCCTCGAGGAGGTCGTGGATATGGCATGTCGCAAGCCTCCTAATCTGTCCGCGAGATGTTTTAACTTTAAAGGCACCCACCAAGATCAGAGAGACTATTATGGTGGCTATGTTTGTGCTTTCTATTGTGGTTTTGTTGTTGGGATTTAGCTGAAAATAAACAAAAAACCAAACAAGACAAATGGGTAATGGTATGTATTCTTTCCCATTGTATGGATGAATAAGCTTTGTTTGTAGATTGTTTAACAATCTAGATTTGGTCTAAGCTTTCTTCAGATTTCTATATACCTTGGCTTTGCTTGATGAATAGTTTTAACAAATTCCATAACTACAAGAATGTTTGGTTTTGTTTTTATTATGTTTTGAAAATGGAAATGGTGTTTTAAATTTGTATTTTCGGATTTGAAAATGATGTTTGATGAAAATTTTAGAACAATAATTTAGAGAGGAAAAAATTTAAACATGTTTAGTAAATATATGATCATTTGTTTTATCAATCTTTTTTCTTTGAATCGTTAGAAATTTCACCGTCAAATCACCCATTTTAGGCTTAAGCGGATCAGATAAAATCATCCATGGATTTGAACCCATGAACTCAAGGTGAAATCTCGAACCCTACATTATCAAGTCCTTTGGGACCATAAAAATTAACTCGTCAAGTGGCAATTTTATAATTTTTCTTATTAAAAGAAAGTAAATCACAAAAAGACAAATAGTTATTGAGGTGTAGTTTATTAATATATTTTCATAAAATCTTATGTTTTATAATAGTAAAATAAAATTAGGGTTGGACAATTGGATGGGAAGAACTGTCACTTGTCAATCATGTTTCTATTATATTATTCTTTCGGATAAAAATTTGTCATTAAATTTTATTTCATCCCATTAAAATTTCGACTCATCCCACTTGAAATTTCACAATTTTTTTTGCCTCTTTATGTCTCGTTTTTAAATCGAGATATAAAAATATCCCAAATTGGATAGGATCTTGTTGGGACAGTAAAACTACCAACCCTGAGTAAAATATAAGAAAAATATATAACAAATCACTATGTTCACCATTTCACCCAAATTTTACGAAGGGTAACAAATTTATACCAAATTTGGATATACTATTAAAACATGTGTCAAATATTAAATATACATGTAATATAATAATTTGGGAATACAATTAAAATGTCCGTCAAACATTGAGTATTACATCTTATACAAAATAAGTGTATATTTATATACTTTGTAATCTTTGAGTAGATTGGTGAACAAATTTCAGAATTTGTATATTTTTATTAATGTACCAAATATTTAATATTGAAGACGGTAAAAATAGGTGATAAGATTCCATATTTCTCAATGAGTTTTAGGTTTGATTCTCCAAGGTCCAATTCTGATCTGGGTCAGGAAATAGGTGTTTGCATCACCAATAAAAATTTCCTGTAAAATTAGCACTCTAAAACTTAAGTTGGAATCATTTTAAAGATCAATATACATTTTATTTCTTCTAAAAACATTTTAAAATTTCTCTATGTTTTTTTTTATATTTTTGTAAACATCTTTTTTTTTTATTCATATATAAATATATTTTTTGTATGTTCGAATCATCCCTATTTTCTTCAATCTCATTGATTTATATAAACAATTTTAGATAGAGATGTCAGTTCATTGTAGGGGTGGCAAAACGAATCAACGAATCAAAGTTGTATCGAATCGTAAACGAATCGAATCAAAATGTGATGGATTCGTATTAAACGAATCGAATACAAATATTCGTTTAGTCAATGATATTATTTAATAAAATAATTTACCACACTTAATTTACATTAATTCTTTATAAATATATACATATGAAATATGTAGTTAATATATTTACTAAAAATACCTCACCAAATATCGAAAATATTAATTTTTCTATGATAATTAGCTATAATTTCTCGAATCTTAATTGAAAATTAACAAGAACAGTAAATAAAAATAATAAAATGAATCATAAACGAATCAATGAGCTTAAATTCGTATTCGATTCGTTTAATAAACGAATCGAATCGAATTGACCCATTTATTAAACGAATCTATTTTTTCAAACTCGTATTCCCTTTAAATCGAATCGAATCGAACGAATAAACGAATCCTGACCTAAATTGCCACCCCTAATTCATTGATGGACTCGTTAGAAATACATGGTGAAGGTGAACACCAATGGTATACCATACTTACTCGAAACAAGCACTCGAAATGGTGATAAAGTCCCATTTTAGATTTTGTCCGTTACCAATGTGAGTGATCGTTTACTGCCTGCCGAAAAAACAAAATCCTAAAGTCAACAACGCAAAGGAAATCGAAACATATGCTGACGTGGCGGCATACAGAAACTTGAAAAAGTTGAAACTTCTTTACTTTTCTTCACAGCACACAGCAAATGCGCTCAGATTCTCACTCAATTTCAATAGACACCATTTTCTCCGCAATTCAAAATATTATCGTCTCTGCGGTTCTCAAAATGGCGGTTCCGGTGGTTCGGTTTCCGGTCTTTCTAGTAATCAGAGTAATCGGAGTGATCATCTCGGCTCTTGTGCTGACGTGGACGGTCCATTACAGAGGAGGCTTGTCTCTCGTCTCCGATAACAAAGATCTCATTTTTAATGTGTAAGTTTAAAAAAAAAAAAAAAAAAAACTCTTTTTGTTTTTATTTTGAATTTGTTTTGTGTTTGATTTTTGATTGGATGTTTCGTTCAATCGTGCATTGTAGGTTCATCCGGTTCTGATGGTGATCGGTCTCGTACTGGTAAATGGCGAAGGTAAAGTGATAGGAAATAAATCGATAATTGAAATTTCCATTTTATTTTTAATGATTTATGCTTGAATTTTCACTAAACGCTGTGTTTTGTGGTTTGGACTTGATGATTAATATTTACATTGTAACACCACCAAATGTGCCGTTGTGTTTGGCTAAGCTGGCCTCTCCTGTCCCCAAGGGGCGTGGATTGGTGGTGACGTAGGGCTTAGAATATGGCTTTCAAGTCCTGGGTTCGAATCCAAGGATCCATTTCTTGTAAGAGCCCGGGACAGCGCGGGTGTTACTTGTCCCGCTTAAGTTCGAGTTGGGTGGTTTGGTGGCGGGTTTCCAACATTTTCCAAAAAAAAAAAAAAAGATGGCCTCTCCTTTTGGTTTTTCTATTATTTTTAGGTAAGAAAAAGGAAATTAGAGTACTTTTTGGAGAAGCTCTTTGTAGTTGCTTTTCAAGGGAGCCTTTGTGAATCAGAAAAGCACCTGAAGTCACTTGAGAGGTGCTTTTAGGGGAAGCACTTTTTACTCCAAAGCGCTTTCTTAGATAACACTTCAAGACCATAGTATTATATCTAGGAATTGAAATGGAGAAATATAGGCCATTTGTCAGCTTTGTATAGCTGTTTGGGTTGGTAGATCTCTGATGTAGTGACGTTAGTTCTATTTGATACTGCGATGATGCTTTATGTGAAACTCTGTTCTTACTGTTTCTGATAAGGGGGCTGTTGTTGCATTATAGTACAAGGTTGTGACATAATACTGTGATTTCTTGTGCCAATATGTTCCTTTTATGCTTCTGCTTTACCTGTTAGAATGGAGAAAATTGAGTTTCACTCCTAATATATTGGCAGTTGATCTGACAACAACATAATTTGCAGTATTATTGATGTGACTTTTTTGGAACTATTTCCTTGAGAATGAGGAAGTACTATCATCTGAAGCTTATTTGGGTGACACATGACTCCTTTACGAAGTCATCTTTTCAAGCATTTTGATTATCATGCATTCTTGTTTGTAACACTCTTGCAACCAATTGAGAAGATCACTTGTTGCTTTATTTGAAAATTCAAGCACTGTTCTCCTTTTCTGAAGTTATGATACTGGTTAAGAATTTTTTTTATTTATGATTTGGCATTGACTGATGCAGCCATGCTAGCATACAAGACAGTTTCAGGGACGAAAAAGCTCAGAAAATTAGTTCATCTAAGTCTGCAATTCCTTGCATTTCTTTTAAGCTTGATTGGTGTTTGGGCTGCTCTAAAATTCCACAATGATAAGGGCATTGATAATTTCTACAGCCTGCATTCATGGTTGGGACTAGCTTGCCTTTTCCTATTCGGCATCCAGGTCTACTTCATTCTCCTGTTCCCTTCTCATTGCGTAGCTAGGTTTTGTGTTTATAGCCATGCAATTGGTTAACTGTTGTTTCTTTTGCACAGTGGGCTGCTGGATTTACGACCTTTTGGTACCCTGGTGGCTCGAAAAACGGCAGAGCTTCCTTGCTGCCATGGCACGTGTTCTTTGGGGTTTACATATATGCCCTAGCTGTTGCTACTGCTGCTACCGGAATCTTAGAGAAAGTCACATTCCTTCAGACAAACCATGTGATAAGTCGTTATTCTACTGAGGCTTTGCTCGTGAACTCCCTAGGTATCTTGATTGTCGTTATAGGCGGATTTGTCATTCTTGCACTCGTTACTCCCATGAATGGCAAGTCAGAAGTTCTCAGATCATCGGAGTAGGCATTGTATGAATCCTCTTATGATTCACAGGCGAGTAAGGTGTATTTATTTATACTCCAAATGAATTACTGGATTTGTTCTTCTCAGAAAATGGATGTATCCATGTCATTTCGGGGAGACAATTTGGGAAGGACAGTGTGTCACCCTGTTTATTCCCAATTTTTTTTACTATTCAGTAAGGCATGCATTTATTTTATTATTTGTTGTTATTATTATTATTTTTTTTTTTTGGCCAGTGAAAATGAAAAATTTTTAGACGGGGGAATCCAAGAGAGTATAGAGTTGAGTAACGTGTCAGAAAATTTAAAAATCAATTTTTTTTTTAAAAAAAAATTTTTAAATTATATTTTTGAATTCGTCTGATTTAAAATATACCTTTACTTTTTAAATTATATTTTTAAAAAATTAAATTTTCTTTTTTTGCTTTAAAATACACAAATTTACAAAATATCAACCAATAAGAAAACGATTTCCTTTATTTTTGAAATTACAATTTTTTTTTTCTTTTTTATCTACCCTTTTTCAAGTTTATTGGAGGAATTAGATCTAAAAAATATCAAAATTCACAAATAAACACTCTTTTTGTCCCTTGTTTTAAATCAAAATCATAGGAATTATCACAATAATCGAATACACATTATTTTCAAACACTTACAAGATCAAATATAACTTAACAGAAGATGAAGCATTACTTCCAACTAATATTAAAATTTAAAAAATTGTCCAAATATTATACTTTATATGTAATTGCCAAGAATAAAGGAAAAAATAAAAGAGAAGGCACATCAGGTACAACCGTACGAGTTTAAAGCAGCAATCACAGTCAAATATGATATCAAGGTAGAACAAAAGGAGTCCTTAATTTGGATCAAATAAAATTTCAAGTACAAGCACATCTAGATATCCTTCACTGACTCATTGAATAGAGCCTGCATAAGTCATATAAAGCTTGGGTGAGCCGGTCCTTTCGAGAGGCTTAGACGCACTTCCATTCCGTGATGCATGTCTACTGGTCGGAAAGTTTCAGATTCACGATGGTCTGCAAAGGATATGGAAACAAATCTAGAATAAGCACAAACTGATACGCAGACTAAAATCAATGACTGCCATTCATTTCTGATTTCTTTCTTCAAAAATAACCCACAATATGTTGATGTGCATTATAATTACCAGAATACTACACAGTAGACAGACACAGACACACACTTACCCAGACACCAAACACATATGCAAAGTCATTAATGTCTGTAGTCAAGTTAAATTAACTATGGTACAAGGGATTCACTACTATACAAATAGTGTTTTAAGTGGTGTTAAATGTTTCAAAGTTTGGATTTCCAGCTCGTGCTAGTTTTCAAGTTTAATTTCAAATCTTGCGCTACAATTACATATACTAGCCAGTTTCAATGTGTGAATATTTACCTATTCCAAATCGGAGTTCAATAAAGTATGAAAACATCATTTATCATTTATGAGGAAATAGGGCACAAAAGGAGATGCAAACCAATTGTGGGAGAAACGTAACCGATCAAATCAGAATAGTGGCCAAAGAAGTCCTTGGAGAATCAAAAGGTTCTGCCCAAAGGATAAAGAATATTGGTGGTGGACGGAAGAGGTACAATACAAGACCAAGACTAAAAGAGCTTGTTTTCAAACCTTTGAATGAATGTAAAGATTCTAATAATTCGAAAAATTATAAATTGCAAAGCGGGAGGCAAAAAAAGAAGCAAGCGAGGCAAAAGCAGCATCATAGGAGGACCTTTATAATAGGTTGGGTAACAAAAAAGAAGAGCTTGGATGAAGTGAAGTGCATCAAGGATGAGGCACAAAATATTAAAGTTACTGACGTAGAGATTAAAGAAAGATGGAGGACGTCATGCTATGAGATGAATATAGAAATGGGAAGCTGGCTAGTCCTAAAAATGCTTGTTCCGAATTCGATGAGGAAAAATAAAATTCTTGATTGTAGTAAGTGTATGAGGGTATGAGCTCCCGCCAGCTTGGGAAGCTAAGTTGCTCATAAGAAAATACGAATCATGCTTATTATCGAAGAATCCAATGACTTGAAGTTAAAAAAAGTGTTAAAAAGGATGTATAACAAGAAAGCAGTTGGGCCAAATCAATTTCAGTAGAAGTGTGGAAATACATGGGAGAAGAAGGGATAACCTAGCTAATTATCTTGTGTACCAAGACAATGCTAGGGGAATGGAGGAATAAGATTTTGGTACCTATTCACAAGAATAAAAGGGATATGCAAAACTATGCTAATTACAGGAGAATAAAGCTAATGAGTCATAAAATGAAATCGTGGGATATAAAAATTGAGCGTAGGTTAAAACAAGAAAAAAAAGTAAAGTTACCATTCAAATAGTGCTCAAAGCCAAAATCTTCCAAGCTTCCCGTCACAGCCTCCAAACCTAGCATTGAAGATGGAATTGCACTTGTCGGCCTCTGAAATCTGCATGTTTTTCGATGAAATAGAAGTGAAGGCATGTATAGCGTACTCTTAAATTCAAGTAAAACTAACATTTATAATAACTCAGTGACTTAGTCACAATTGTGCATTTCTATGAAAATGGAAGTTACTACCAGTTTGTGAAAACTCTTGCTATTAACTAACACAGTAACTTTTTCCTAAGAAAAACCAGTACAGAAATCAATATGGATAGTAATCACAATCTTTAAATATTTGAAAATCTCACTCTTCATTAAGGAGTTATCAAGCTTCACAACAAACTTACTGAAATGCCTCTATAGAATCTTCATACAAAGATTTGAATATCAAAATCACATTGGATGAGGTGCAGTTCACAGTTGAAAACAGTGGTTAATAGGTGGCTGGAATAACTAGGATTTTGAAAGAAACAAATTTGCTTTTGTAGTGGGAAGAGAGATGGAGTAAACAACAGTGGAAGTTTACGAGCTCTTGGGTATCAATTTCACCAATGTGCCATGGTTATCAATCCAAATCCCAATATCATTTACAGTGAAAGTAGCATAGTCGATCAACAACAGAACAAGTAGTTTAATACAGAGATCGCATAAACTACAGCAAGCTAACACAATTGTTAAATAAATTACCAGCAACAGCATCATAAATAATTACATCGAATTAGAGAAATTAGAATAAATAAATTTCAACATCCACAGAAAGCTAAGTTAAATCACTCGAAACTCGTACCGAGAAAGAATTTGCCTATCCAGATCCATCTTCATAGGGAAAGCCGTTCCATAGGTGTTCACAAGAACTCTTCTCTTCATATCCTCCTCCCTCTGCTTTGCCTAAAACCCCCAAAAAAGAATAAATAAATAGATACAAACAGAAATTCCATTCAATAACTCAGACAATTAACGCAGAAACCCTAGGTTTCTTCTTCTATTTTTCAGCCGGCAATCCAGTTTATCACTTAAAAAAGTACAAATAATACGTGTGATTATTAATTAATAATCGACTGATATTTTCCCGAAATTTAACCTGAAATAATGAAAATTAAATTTACAATAAAAATAAAAGTAAAATAGAGGAGAAGAAGAAGAAGTTACAGATTGGCATTGAATTTCGAGGGGATGAGATCCAACGATGTCGCTCTTGACGCCGTGGATATCGAATCTAAGTACGTCGTTTTGGAATTCGCCGACTTCGTGTGATATCTTGTTCGTTGCGGCCATTTTTCACTTCGATTCTCCTCTGTGAGTGAGTGCTTCTGCTTAAACTTTTTGAACAAGTTATGCAAGTTTGTACGTAGAAGGACCAAGTCGATTTTTGGGGTCTTTAAATAGGACGTTGCGTGTCTGGAAATCAATGCGACGTCGTTTGTTTTACCCTTCTAACGTCACCGTCTTGAAACATGGAATCGAGATTAAAAGTGATCATAGAAATGTCATGATCAACTGGGATTGGCTTTCGTTTCATTATATTTTTTTGGATAAAATTTTATTTTGATCCCATCCCGTATTTCATTAAATTACGTCTTATTCTGTTAAATCTCGTCTCATTTATTATCCTATCTTGTCCAACTTGAGTTTTCAGAATAATTTTTTCATCCCGTCTCATCCTATTTTTAAAAAAGGATATAAAAATATCTTAAATCTCATCCCAAACGAGACGGGATGAAATAGAGAAAATCAGAAAATTACTATCTCTATGACCAACAATTAACATATGCTAGATATTAGTTACAATACCAAACGAACCCTTCTATGGTGTGGACATCCGTACTAGAATAATATGTTAACACATGAGATAATACACATACTATCTCGAACAACATATATGCAATTTTCATAGGAACGCCCTAAGAATTTCTAGCTATTAGATATTAGGAGGCTATATTATTCTTCTGAATACTAAACATCAATCTTAAACTAAAGTTCAATTACCCTCTTGCCGTTTTGTTTGCAAGAAGATAATATTAGGAAGCCATAAAGGAAAACGCTTGGCAAGAACTTTTTAAATTAAATGATATGTTTAATTCACTTTTATTGGTTTCCGAAAGCATGAAAGCACTTCCGGAAACTAATTAAACTGATGATGACTTATATTACAACTGCTTTGCGGTTAGCCAAAGCAAAGGAAACAAAACAAAACGACTTTTCCCATTGGGCGGAGTCTTGTTTTTCATATGGTAACCACTTGGATTACTCAGTTTGCCATTCTACTATTGCCACCGTATGGCGTCCCCCACAAGCAACGAGTTTAGCTATCCAACGTCCTTCAGCTCCATCACCAACGATACTTGGAGGTGGAATATTTATCGGCACTTCCATTGGTTGACCCGTTGTGATCTTCCTCCCATATCCGAGACGTCCATGGTCACCTCGTCCGAACTGCCAATACCAAAACCATTCATCAATAATGGTAGACTAATTGTTTAAACAACAAAAATTGACTCATTAATCAAAGGTGACAGATCTCGATTTTCTTTTGCTATGAACTTTTAACAGAATGCAAACCAAGTTTCTGATTGATAGTTAATAGGAAAAAGAAACTAAAGGAAATAGATCGGATATCGATCAAGTCCACTGTAATGACTGCATAAGAAAGTTTAGATGATGAGGATCCAAATTCAACAGTTAACAGAAAAAGGGAACCATCCCTCAAGGTAGGCTCTTTTTTTTTTAAAAAAAAAAAAAAAATTTGCCCTACCCACACTTCGGCTCCTCCCTTATCAATAGACACGAGTCAGCACCATCCTCCTTATCATGCCACTACCAGCAATCACCACTACAAATCCTCCTTCAACCAAGACCACAAAACGGATAATAGAGGTTGAAAACACTCACTGAAAATATGCGCCCATCACGTGTCATAGCAACCGAGTGAGTCCCACCACAAGACACCTGGACGATAAATAAATTCAGTCAACATCAGAACTTCTATTAAGAAGCAAGGAATGGGGATTTGCTTTAGCCTGGCATCTACTTTTTGCATTTGAAGGAACAAATCAACCTACAAGAAATTTCGTAAAAAGACAGAGACCAAAAATAATGATCCACTACCATCCCATCATTCCAAACCATATTGTTACATTTACACCTTACATTCCAAGTATTTTAAACCCCTCTTATTCTAACCAACCAAATCAGAATGAAACATTGGTACCTGAACAATGTTCTCCCCAGCTAAAAGATTAACTTTTTGGGGCACCATTTTACTGCTCTTGTCATTGTCCCCAAATCCAAGCCTACCATGCTCCCCTCTTCCCCAACCATACACCTGAAAAGCAATCAGGACATAGAATGATATTCTCATTTTATAACTTGCATGTTTCGCAAGATAAACTATTACAATTTACATGTATCACAACATTCAGAACAAATAATGTTTGCGATTAATTCCATGGAGAATGAATGTGTAAAATTATAAAATTACCTTTGCTGTTTTTTACTAAAAACAATCTTAGATATAATACTCACTATATTTATTTCAACCATGAATCCACTAATTTGATTCTACAATAGCCCCAAATTATGCTTTCCAAAAATTTGGGTTCTTCTTCAGAAAAAGCTAGATGTAAAGTTTTTATCCTTCAATTTGTTCAACATATTGATTGTCAAGAAGGCCATAATAGAAGTCAAGCACAAAAAACATTCTAATAACTTTGGGCACTGTTTTTAGCAATTCTAATCCGTCATTTCTCCCAAGCTTCATAGAATCCAACAGAAGGTCGAAGAGAATACCACACCTCTGTCCAATTTAATCACTTTAAAACTGAAGGAATAATCAAGAGGGGAAAGAACTAATTTAAAATCAATCGCTGTCAACTTTCTTGATCTGCTGAGATTTCCATTTGAGATCCAAAAAGAACTCAAAACATTTGAAAAATCAAAACAAATCTTCAATCTCACGGGCCTGCCACCTTAGAAAAAGACACCTCAGCTGTAATACCAGAAAAATATAATCGACAAAATATAAAAGGAAACCAAAACTAATATAAAATGAATACTTCAAGACATTATTAGAAAAATTGATTCTCAAAAGAAGGAAATGTCACATAAAAAATCCTATACATACACACACTGACACACACACACACACGCATACATACACACACACATACACACACACACACACATATATGTATGTATGTATATATACAAATATATGTATGTATGTATGTGTATATATATATATATTCATAGTTGCACAGGGTAGGGTTATTAAGATGTCAAAAGTCATCACTAAGAATGAAGCTCTACATGAATATTGAATAATCCTTGAAAGAACACAGAATTAGAGAACCAAATACAAATACCTCTCCATCATCAGTCAATGCAGTGGAATGCCAGCCTCCAGCAGCAATATCAACCTAGAAGCACATATTAATAGATAGATGATCAGACTATATAAAAAGAGAAGTAATTGCAAGCATACAGGATAGGCAATTTAATAATTATCATAGAGAACAGGTTCACCATGTGATCCTCATCTTGACAACACATTAATAAGTAATAACCAAAATTGATGATGAGTACGTTTGAAATAAAATGGAAAACATTCAACATATCATGCTGACTTCCAGTATTGATATATAGAAAACCAGATACAGAACAAAATAAGAAATTTGACAATGAAAAACATACCAAGGTGAGACCTGAGAGACCTTGGACAGGAATAGGCTGCGATCTTGGTTGGGTATCCCCAGTTCCAAGTTGTCCATATTCATTATTACCCCATGCCCACAAGGTTCCATCCTGTTGGAGAGCTAAATTGTGAAATGCCCCAACCGCAATAAGCTTCACCTGTTCAAGCCCTTGTACACGCACAGGAACGGAAATTTGCTTTCTGAAATGTGCAAAATAGATTTAATTACAAGTTTGCTGCAACTAATGATAATAATCCAGGAGGAAGATTAGATGGATTGGTAAAAAGGCAGAGTAAAAATAGGATAGGAGAATTAAATCAAACAAAAGCATACATGTCACCAGGAGGCCACGGTTGACCCCAGGTCCATACATGTCCTTCGCGTGTGAGAACCACAGAATGAGTACCCCCTGCTGCTACCTATCATATAAGCAATTGAGAAAAATAAATTGGGTTATGCATTGAAATTATATTATCAATACCATTAGAACAACTAGTTTTCTGTCATATAATCTCAGAGTAAATCCTATAGCTTCTAAGAATTGTAAGCAAAATATTAGTCAGTGTAAGAATAAGCTCTGCAGAAAGGTCCGAAAAGTGTGGTAAATTTAAGCTAATAATAACAAGTGGACATGCAGAAATGAATATCAAATTAGAGAGAACAGAGATCCCTCCAATCATAATGATAAGATACATGAGGCAAACTAAAGATTGGTGCGACCAATATATCTTCTGTAATTTCAAGGTATAAGAGGATGATTTTGCCAATAGGCAAGAGGAAATGTTCCAAGAACAGAAGCAACAGTATGATTCTTCTGCCAAAAGAGCATGTGTATGCTGAAACCTCATGTTAACAATAACCCTCAAATGTATACCATGAAATGTATCCATACAATACAAGTGATCAAGAATCAAGAAGCAGAAGAATCCTACCAAATGATTAAAATCATTAAACATGATAAGACAATTTGATATGAGAATATCACCTGGCAAACTATAAGTTTTGGGGCACATCGTTGAGGAATCACAATATCTCTCCTCAAAATCCTACCCGTATCGTCTTTCCGTTCAGGTTCTTCACCACACTGTCCATACTCATTTCCACCTGCACCATACATGCTTCATAACCTTATATTAATCCCACATATTATCAATTATCTATGCCTCTTTCCAACAGTTTGAACACTTTTTAACTCTTTTTACATGCATTATTTTTAAAGTGAAGGGACATTATTTCCCAAAAAAAAAAAAAAATTGTTTTCAATATCATTGGAGTGATTGTATAGCAATATATCCAAAACTTTTTATCCTCTACTCTGAATTTGAAAACTATATTCCCACAGCAGCAAACCAAATTCCCTGTAACTCATTCAAGGCTTAATTTTCCTATACTTTGTTAACAACTAACCAAAGAGTAAAGAAGATTGGATAATAAAATACGCACCCCAGGCGTAGGCACGCCCTTGATCATCAACAGCCAAACAATGCCATCCACCAATAGCAGCCTAAAATCAAGAATCCAAAAATTGCACATTCAATTTCAAGCTAAGTTAATAATACCAACAAGTATTACAAGGGGAAAAAAATTACCTGAACAATTTCGGTATTAGCGACGGCCTTAACCTGACTGGGTACATTCTCAGTCTTGGTCTCAGGTGGATGACCTAATGTCCCTCTCTGATTCCAACCCCAAGTAAACAACTGATCAAAAAGATAAAAATAATAAAAATTAAGCATTAAATAATAGTAGGGATATTATCATTTTTCCATCAAAGATTGGTTTATGTATAAAAAAAATATTCAAAAACTTTAAACAAGTTTAAATTTACAGTACTAATTTACACTATTTATATTCAATCTTACATCCAAAATTTCAGTCAATATAGTAATTTACGACCAAATTTCCGGTCATTCAAACTTACACCCAAAGTTTCATAGGTGTACGAATTTACACATTTTAGATTCAATTTTATATCCAAAATTTCAGTCAACTTACTAATCTACACCTAAAAAGTTTCCGTCAGTAAATTAGTATACTGACCGAAACTTTGGGATAATATTGACCGAAATTTTTAAGTGCAAGTTAATATAATAACTGAAAGTTTGGGTGTAAAATCGAAATTATTTAAAGTTATAAGTATTTGATATTCGGGGTGAAAATGATAATTTGCAATAACAGTAATGGTATCGAAGAAGTGAAATGGGGGGGTGGGACCTTGCCGTCGTCGCAAATGGCGAGGGAGTTACGGCTACCGGCAACAACCGAGCGGACTTTGTAAGGCTCGAGAGCTTTGACGATGCAAACCCATTCTTTGTCGTCGTTGTTTCCTATTCCCAATTGCCCGTCCTCTCCTGAACCCCTGTAAAAGACACAAACAAGCACGAATGGAGAGTTAAGTTAAAGTTGCAGCAAACCAAAAGTATCGATAGAGAATCAGAAAGCTAGAAAAAGAGAGAGAGAGAGAGAGAGACCAAGCAATAATTGATGTAGTGGAAGCCATGAACCAGGAGGAGGGTGATTTGATTTCAGTGTGACACAAAAGTAGACGAAGCATGTAAAATCGAAGTCGGGTTATATAACAGGAAAATCACTTCATTTAAAAATATAAGTAGACCCGGCCACAGTTCCGGTTCGGAACCGGAATCGAACTGGTTGAATCCGGATGATTTCGGTTTCAATCGGTTCCAGTTCCTGTTTCAGAACCGGAACCGTAAAGGACCGGTTCGGTTAGAATTCGACCCCCAATCGAATCGGTTGGAATCGCTGGAACCGAATAGTTCCAGCGATTCCAATGATTCCAACCGGAACCGTATGACATTATTTTAAATTATTTTCGATTTTTTTATATAATTAAAAAAAAAAGGTTCGAACCGGAATCTGAACCAGAATCGAATCGCCGGGAACCGGCCTGTTCGATTCCAAACCGGAACCGAACCGCCGGCCAGGTCTAAATACACCGCGTCTCTGGATTATAATTTATACGTGTAACAATCTAATAATTCATTGTTACGCGTGTTAAAATATTAAAAAATAATTTAAAAAATGAATATTAAATTATACATATATTTTATTAATTTATTATTGATATCAATAAGAAATTTTTTACTTCGGCCGCAAGAATTAAATTAATTAGACAACCCTATCCATATACATAAAAGTTGTGGAATTAGATTCTAGGACAATATGATATCTAATCTTGTTACTTTTGCTAGTGGGCGAAGGTCTGGTCTTTGATTGATTATGCGTTTCAACATTTAACCTCGCACAATATATAAATAAAAGGAAGTGCATGTTTCACATTTTGTGCATTGTGTCCTTGGGGACTACATGAATCCGGGTCACTCAACATGGCAAAATCCTTGCCCGACGTTTCTTGATGAACTAAGGACCAATTAATTTAATAAACCCTCAATTGATGATTTCTCACCTATCACTACTAGATTGATTTCAATCACTGATTTTAGATAATGTAAAAAAGATCATCATCACGACGTTTCTTGATTTCAATCACAAATGACTAATTTTATCACTAAAGTTTAACATAGCACCCCAAACCAAATATAAATATCTTTAGTTTACAATCAAAAGGAACCATTTAAACCCTAAGTACTGCCAACACTCGAGATCATCATCAGTTCATAAGAATAACCTGCTAAAACAATCCCCCACATAGCATCCATGTAAAATAAATGCCACGGGATAAAAATACAGAGTACATATCCTATGAGCTGAACTCGTCACTGCTGGGCCTCGCCTGATTCAGGTTTTGATGTTGCTTCCTTAATCTCATCTCCGGCATCATCCTAAAATCAACAACAAATTCATCAGAAACAAGAAAAAGACCATAACAAATATAAGAGCAAACAAGTGCAATCATGTGCACCGACAATGGGTTATGAACTTATGATTGATCATACACTAATAGAAGGGTAAAATATGAACAATGAGATCAGAGAGTCGCTTAAGATTTTCTGATAATAAACCAATAACGTGAGGCATGGTTCCAGGCCAAACTTAGAATGTGAAAGAATTTGGGTGGTGAGGTATCTGATCAACCAATTTCAAAGATACTGAACAAGCAAAGATGTGATTTGATGTGATGTGACAGTGGAAACCAAGAGAACTTCATTGTATCTTGAAAAATAGCACAAGATAAGAAGTTTCAATATCAAACAATATATACATGTGGAAGTCTCATGCATCAATTCGTCTATGGATAATTACACATTAGTCCACAATTGAGCATGCACCTACAAACCACGTTGACATTGACACACACAGGAAATTAAGGATACTAGAGGCAAATGGAACATACAGTGATATCAGAAGTCCAAAGAGTCAGATTGTCTCGGAGCAGTTGCATAATCAATGTACTGTCCTTGTATGATTCTTCACCCAAGGTATCAAGCTCAGAAATGGCCTCATCGAATGCCTGCAAAGTGAGCATAGAACAAATTTGGTAAAAGCACCCAAAAAACATGATAACAGCCGCAGCTTATCACTTTGGGTCACCAATTCCTACCATCAGCTACCATCCAACCTTTCTTTTTCCCAGATATTCCAAAATGAAAAAGTACAATAAAGCAGTAACATTCATACCTGCTTTGCAAGGTTGCAAGCACGATCTGGTGAGTTAAGGATTTCATAGTAGAACACAGAGAAGTTGAGTGCAAGTCCCAGCCTTATAGGGTGTGTAGGAGCTAATTCAGCCAAAGCAATATCCTTCAAGAACATCAATAACCAAATAAGCTATCCATAGTTCCATATAGCATAGTAAAAACAAAGGGAGTACATATGTAAGACCATGGCACATCAAAACCACCTGAGCAGACTTGTAGGCCAACAAAGTGCTCTCAGCGGCTTCCTTCCTCTCAGCTCCAGTCTTGAATTCAGCTAGATACCTGTGGTAATCACCCTTCATCTTCAAGTAGAACACCTTGGACTCAGCAGATGAGACTGAGGGAATGAGATGGGACTCAAGAAGGCTAAGGATCCCATCACAGATCTTGCTGAGCTCATTCTCGATCTTGCCCCTGTACTCCTTGATTACTGAGACGTGGTCCTCATTTCCCCTGCTCTCTTCCTTCTGCTCAATGGAAGAGATGATCCTCCATGAAGCCCTCCTGGCCCCAATCACATTTTTGTAAGCAACTGAGAGAAGGTTCCTTTCCTCCACAGTTAGCTCCTCAACATCAACTGTTTTTGCAACTTTCTCCATAAACTCAACCATTTCATCATAACGTTCAGCCTGCTCGGCCAACTTGGCCATGTACACATTTTCCTCACGAGATGAGTCTGTAGGCGACATCTTAGCTGTAATAACCTGATATGTAATTCAGCAAGGTGATTCAAATTAGTTCCACTAGGAAAAACTGAAGAAAATTGCACCGACTCATTGATCTCATCCTTTAGTCTCATCTTACTGTAAGGTTTTAATTAAAACAATATGCAATTTATCTCATATTCACCAAAACAGCACTTTCAAATATGTTTCAGAATAGATTTATGTAACCTTAGCTAAGAATTGAACATCATCAAGACAGTAAAAACTTACCCCAACTTAAGCAAATAAATTTTTAGCTTAATGTAATTAGATTAGCCTCATCAATATCACGTCAAGAGAATTATTCCCACTGTTTTCCTTCCTCAACAACCAATCAGATTTTAATCAAACTCCTCTTAGCCAAGTAATTTACAGATGCCCCCCAAAATGATACATCTAATCTAATAATTTTAGGAACTCCTACATTCTAAATTTCAATTATTAAACAGAAGTCAAAACATGAGATCCTGAACTCTCAGAAATCAAAGTCAGAATCGTGTACTTCTCAAAACCAATAAACTAATTAAACCATAAAAAAGAATAACATGCCATAGAGTAACTTGTAATGCATTTAAAGAAGATCTTCAAGTTTTCAAAGTTATCTTTTGTTCCTAACAATTTCTCATCAACCAAACAGAGCTAAAAACGCAGACAAATCAATCATTAAATAGCTCAAATAACAAATCCATACTAACTTCAAAACAAATCAACATCCCTAAGCAGTAAAAATCAAAGTCAAACAATCCGTTTTTCTTCATTTCCATCATTTTCTTGCTAACCAAACAGAGCATAAAAATAAGTAGCCACATACTTTTCGATCAAATCAAGCATCCCACTGCTCAAATAGCGATTTCGAACTACTTTTAAATATAAATCTCTTTTATTATATCTAAATAAATATATAAATAAAGAAGTCAAATAATCAATTTCTCTTGATTTCCAGAATTTTCTCGGCAGCAAAACATATTTCACAAAAGAACACAAAACTTATCTGCAAATATTTCAAATCTCAAGTCTCAACAGAACGCACCATATAATAATAAAACCAAGTCGATCAAAAAATAAACAGAATGTCAAACGAACAATATCTCCAGATCTAACACAAACCATCCACGATAATCAAATAAAACAAACAGAAGATGTAAGATCTAAAATCAATTTTACAGTTCAACGCTAAATCTAACGAAACTCATAAAAAATGATAAATTTGGGACGAATTAAAACGCACCGTTTGAGGTTTGGGAATACGGAACGATCTGAGTTTTGGGGAGAATTTATGCGAAATGAAAGCCAGGGGAGGCTAGTTAAATAAATGGTTAAATGTCTGTTTAGTCCCTATAATCTATATATTTTTAAAAAAGACATAAAATACACCTGAAAGTAATTATGTTATACTTCAAAATTATTTTTTAGAAGATTTTATAGTAAAATACTAAAATCATTTGTATATTGATTGATAAAGATATTGAGTGTCTTATTTTTATTATAAAATATGGGAACAGAGAACATAATTATTTGGGGAAAATCAAGCATCTAGTGAAATGACACGTGGCTAAATGAAGAGAACTTCATAACTTCTTACTAGAATCAATCTTAAGGAGCTATCGTCAGAGTCTGGCAACAGAGCCTGTCATCAGAGTCTGATAACAGGACCCTTCATCACAATCTGAAGTCAGGACTGTTGGAATTGTCTAAGCATCCCAAGATCATATCAAGCAATGAAAATACAAAGTGAATACATCGAAGAAGTCGCGGAATACTTACATCGATCGGTTGAGCGTTGCGACGACGAACAAAAACCGACGAACAAAAACTTTCTACCCTCTCCTCCAAGGCTCGGTAGTGAGCAGTCTTCTTGTCCTCAAATTCGGCCATGGGTGAGTCTCCAAGCTCCAAGCTTTGTCAAGGTGATTTCATGCTCATGAAGTGAGTTCCCTATCACCTTTGTAAGACCCAAAAGTGTGCTAGCACCCTTGATTTTTACCACAAAAATCAATCTATCATTCTTCTATAACTCTCGGCAGTAAGCTGAGAAAACAGAAAAAAAAAATGGCCCCAAATGGGCGAGATAGAGAGAGGTAAAATGGCTACAAATCGTGAACCAAAAGGAGAGAGAGAGAGAAAGTGTTATGATTTTAATTGATTTCCAAAATCAAATAACATATACCAAACATTAAAATAATAATATATGTCAATCAAGCTTTCAAAAAGCTTTCCAACCACTTCCATCAAGTCACATCACTCAATCAATCAAGTGACAAGTTGTCACATCACTCAAAGTGACTAATGATTTGACGCTTTATGTGATTAGCGATTTGACGCTTGATTTGACTTGCGTGCTGCACTCGAATTCGAAATGTGAATGCGCTCGCAAACAATCTCGGGCTCGGGTTCGCTAATTCCAAATTAACGAATTTTCCGTTGCGACGCAATTAAATGATTATGCCTAGCGAAATCACTATTCATGTCGCTAACGGATTAATTCTAAATTAATTCGTTCGCCCGCATTAAAATCTAATTTTAATTCCGCGTCGAAATCCAATTTCATTTAATATATCGAATATATTAATTTATCGATTAATTCCAAATTAATCGCTCTCTCTCTCTCTCTTTAAATGATATTTTATCCTAGATAAAATATCTCTGCAATTAATCCCAAATTAATTTTCTCTCTCTACTAATTAATCCCAGATTAATGAAGTGCGAGTCATACGTCATCGGTGAATCTTCGGGAAGCGACCCATGAGATCCCCGGATATGTTGACAGTAAATTCGGTCGTCGGACTATCCGAACACATAAGTACCTAGTACTATGCTTTTACCGATTTACAAGACAAAGTTGGCTTCTACCAATGCGACATGCCTACCCAATTCTCCAGAAATATCCTTACATGAATATGTGATCTATATCAGGCGTAGTATACGTAGTATTGTGTATTTCGATCCAGCATCGGATGATCACATGCAAGGCCTGAGGCTGGTACAGTGTCTGCCCCGTACGAAGCATATATCGGATTACTAGCAACTAGTCTCTTTGTTATCGGATAATCATGACCAAGTCATATTATCCCGATGGTTGCAACCCTTTAGAGAACCAGTTCTGTATCCATGCGCGATCATCATCTCCATATGACTGGAATGATACTTCCATCTTGACATCACACCCAACACACTACGATTCTCAATATACCCAGCAGAGGCGTACACAGAACCTGTTAAAGCCCTGGACGACCAAAACCAAAGTATATTGATTGTCTCAAGTATTAGCGATGCAAGTCTCAGGTTAAGACCAAATACACCTACCATGATTTCGGACTTCCATAGACACATATTCATACTACCAATGGAATTCCGAGGGGGTCTATCCAGGGCGAAGCTGTTTCTCGTGCCATCGATAAAACACAACCTCATATTACACTTCCATGAGTATCCTATACCCAAATATATGAGAACTATGTCGGTATGCCCTCACAACGCGCACAAGTGTAATATTAGTCTTTTACGCATTATCGATGTCCAATCTCGATAATACTCTGACTAGAGATATTTAATGATTATACCTTCGTGGATTGATACTGTCTCATATCATCTCAATCCAGGCACTAATCATAAGGACCTCCTATCATTTATACATCTTGGTGATCTAATCACAAATGATAAGAGAGCAATCTCCTTTGTCACATAGTTAATTTATACAACAACACCATGATCTGTACAAATAGTGACACTATGGGTCATAATTGTCCAACAATCTCCCACTTGGCCTATAGCCAGCCACTCGAGTGTCTTACACCCGAACTATGTACGGTTGGCTCAAATTGCTGAGAAAAGGCTTTCGTTAGCGGATTTACTTGATTATCATCTGATGCGATTTATTCGATCATCACATCGCCACGATGTATGATCCGAACGAATCAGATGAATATCGAAGTATGTATCTGGATCGTTGATGAGACCATTAATTATTTAGCCTGCGCTGTAGCATAGCTCAGCTGTTAACAGAACTATATCTAATCTAATTAGATTTATTATCGACCCAAATGGCTTCTATTGCTGCCTCAGCTGCAGCAATAACCCGCATTTATTTTTTATTCGGTAACAGTATCTTGCTTGAAATACTTCCAGCTCATTGTTCCGTTATTCAAACTGTATAGTACCGTTTTGTGACTTGTAGTCGTTATATCGGTTAGGAAACTTACTGCAGTGATCCTAGTCACTTCAAGTTCTTTTTCTCCATAGATTAAGACATCATCCTTAGTTCTCTAAGATACTAACGGATGTTCTTAATATCAATCCAGTGACTATCACTTGGATTAGCCTGATTGTGACTATATATGCTCAAAGCGTATGAGACACCAGGTCTCGCACATGTTTCAATGTACGAGTTCTCGGAGAGTTTTAACAACTTTAAATCTATCTCAGTAGATATTTATTCATAGAATAAAGGTTGTTTCTCCCAAGAATTCTACGGAGAATTTTCATGAAAGGCAAGCTTTCACCGATTGTATTATGGGAATATCATTTCCAAGAAATGATTTATTATCATTATTTATAGAACAGCCACTGTCAGTGCGCTCCCACTAACCTCTTTATATACACAAGAATTATTTTCGTTTTGAATTAAATCATACTCCATTATGATTACATCAAAACGATAATTCCAAGAACTCAATGCTTGCTTCAATCCATACATGGATCGAATAACCTGCAAACCTTGTTTGCTAGTTATGGTACGATAAAACCGTCAGGATGTTGTAAACATCCTCCAAAAGGTTTCCTTTATCGGATAATCATGACCAAGTCATATTATCCCGATGGTTGCAACCCTTTAGAGAACCAGTTCTGTATCCCTGCGCGATCATCATCTCCATATGACTAGAGTGATACTTCCGTCTTGACATCACACCCAACACACTACGATTCTCAATATACCCAGCAGAGGCGTACACAGAACATGTTAAAGCCCTGGACGACCAAAACCAAAGTATATTAATTGTCGCAAGTATTAGCGGTGCAAGTCTCAGGTTAAGACCAAATACACCTACCCTGATTTCGGACTTCCATAGACACATAGTAATACTACCAATGGAATTTCGAGGGGGTCTATCCAGAGCGAAGCTATTTCCCGTACCATCGGTAAAACATAATCTCCTATTACACTTGCATGAGTATCCTATACCAAAATATATGAGAACTATGTCGTTATACCCTCACAACGCGCACAAGTGTAATACTAGTCTTTTACGCATTATCGATGTTCAATCTCGATAATACTCTAACTAGGGATATTTAATGATTATACCTTCCTGGATTGATACCGTCTCATATCATCTCAATCCAGGCACTAATCATAAGGACCTCCTATCATTTATACATCTTGGTGATCTAATCACAAATGATAAGAGAGCAATCTCTTTTGTCACATAGTTAATTTGTAAAACAACACCATGATCTGTACAAATAGTGACGCTATGGGTCATAATTGTCCAACAAGGACCTCCATCAGAGTTCGAATTCAAGGCTCACCAAAAAAAAATCTATACCAATATGAGTGGGCATCAGATCAGATCAGTCGGGTCAGATCCGATATCTGATCGAATCGGATCAGATCTGTCAACCAGATCCGATCGAATCATGATGACCTAGTTCATCTGATTTCGGATCAAATCGGATAAAATCCAATCCGATCGATCATTTTTTTGTTCAGCACATCCAAAATGACGTCGTTTTGTATATTAAACCTAACTTAAATTAGGTTTTCACTTTTCAACTTTTCATTTCATTCTTCATTCGGTTTTGGGTTTCAATCTTCAGCAGCAACATGTCATAGGCGATTCTAGGTTCTTCAATTTTTGCCAAGAAAAAACTCTCAGCTTCCAGTAGAACAAAGAATCGGCTGAAAAGGTTCCCTTTTTCGTTTCGCGGTTTCTATTTTAGTGATTTAAATTTAAAGTTCCATTTCTTTTAATGTGTTTCGAGTTTTTGTTGATTTCTTCTTTTGTTACAGAGAATATTCAAAATCTTAACTTGGCTGCTGGTTGTTTCGAGTTTCGGTTTCGTTATTTGTTCAAGTTTGTTCGTACGTAAGGTGAGTGACATTTTTTTTTATAAATATTTACACTCAATGAGTTGTTGAAATGCATGCAATTGTTCATTTGCAGCATTTGTTTATCTGATTTTGCATTAATAATTGATATTTTTTCCTTCATTTATAATAGATTTATCAATTTGTTCGAGCTTCTTGTTCTTATGATCATCCATGATAAAAATTGGAGATAAAATGAAAATTGATTTTGATTTATGATTCATTACTTTATTTTTTCCCATTTGGGTAAGATATGGTTTGTTTGGAAAGACTGAAAGATGATTGAATGATTGGTTAATTCAGTTTTCTTTTCAATGTTTTTTCCCCAACAACAAACCCATTACTATTTGATTGATCATGATTTGTCTATCTTGAAGATGTGCTTGAAAACGTTTGATGTGATATGGGTGTTTGTCTATCTTTACTGTTTTTTTGTTAATGTCCTTATTGTTATGACTTTATGTTGATGCTATTATGATTTTGTATTGCTATTTTTAGGGCTGATGTTAGTATATTACCAGGTTATTATTGGGTATATATACTGTTGTCCGATGTTGTTGATGTTGTTTTCCTTTTGTTCAACAATAAGGTTATTATTACCAAGGTATATTTTAGTAATTTTAAATAAATTTTAGGAAGTATATTATGGATTATCAAAATTCAAAACTTTAATGTTCTTTTTTTCATTGTAGATGAGTGGATTTGGAAGCTCACCCAACAGTAGTGGTTCAGAATACTCAAAATCAGATTCTATTGATGTACAATTAACAAAAACAAGGAAACAAAATGGAAATTGCCCATCAAACTCTGATAGACCGTCTGTAGACACTGCATTTTTGCATAAGCCCAACGATGAGCCTTGTATGGAGGCACTACCTGAAAAGTTGCGGAAGTCGCGGGAAACGAATGCCGGAAGGAAAGAAAGCCTCCAAGAATTAGCACCACATCGGATTCGAACACGCTAGCTCGCCTCAGATTTGCTCAGTCAGTTTTCTGTTTCAAACCTTAGCCTCGGCCCAAAACCCATACAACCCATCCAAACGGCCCATTACCATGCCATACACACCCATTAAGCCCATGGACCCATGCTATACACGCCCAAGCCTTCCCAAATAAATAAACCCCCATGAAAAAACACATGTTAAAATCCCCTCAAATCACCTTCCAATTTAACAAAATTGTGAATCTCATCCTCACCGAAATTATGAGATTTTATTCCTTAAATAAATTGATAGAATATCCCTCAAATTTGCTTGATTTTATTTCCAAGATTAGGAGATCCCTTGACATTATAAAAAGATAACAAAACCAAACCCTAGGTAGGCTCTTCTCTCACCCTAAGAACACACACACGACAACCACCATCACTCTTTTCCTCTCACTTTCACGTCAAACACACACAAAAAAAATAACCCTCCACCAAAACCGACAACAAGAAAAACCACAAACACTAAATCAAAGCCCACCACCGACCAGACACATGGCCAACTCACACACACGACCAACTCACACACAGGCCACAAGCTTACACACGACAACAACATCCACTAAACAAAAACCCTTAAGCCCCTACAACCGAATAAAACAATGCAAGTAACAATAGTAGGCAACACATGAAAAACCAAAAGCAATGTGAGCCAAAGACACCAAAAGCAGCGTGAACAAAAACACCCAAAGCCTGCCCTCCACGATCAAACAAAGCAATAACAAGAAGCCAAAAACAGACACACGACATCAACTAAATCGAGAAGCAATCAGCCCCTATCACCAAAAATAACCCTGCCAAAACTGAGCCAAAAAATAGCCTTCAAAACCGTAAAACAGCAACCCTCAAAACCCCAAAACAGTAGCCCTTAAAACCTTTTTTTAAAAACAATAACCTTCAAAACTGCGAAACAGCAGCCTAAAAAATAACCAAAACAGCCCAAAAAAATAGTAAAAACAGCAAAAATAACAGCCCAAAATAGTAAAACAGCGAGCAGAAATGGTGAAACAGTGAGCAGAAATAGCGAACAAGCAAACCAGAAAAACAGTAGGCTTAATCCTTCCGGCGACGGCCTAACGCACTTCGGAGAAACAACTTAAAAGGTAAGACCTGAGGGCACCCTTTATTATATTTATTTTGTTATTCTGGACGCGACATGCCTGGTTGGACGTGCAATACGTCCAACCGGGTATGCGAGGTCCTACATCAAAAACGGCCAAATTTTTTGGTCACATTTTCTTTTTCTAGCATTTTGTTGTTTATCTTTTTTTTTTTTCATTTTATTTACTTTTATTTTTTATTTATCTTCTGTCAATTTAATTATTATTTATTATTCTGCATTTATCTTGTTATTTATTTTTATCTATTTAGTGTTATTTATCTTTTCTATTTATTTACTCGTATTTATCGTTATTTTATCGCTTTGCTTTTACTTTTGTTTATGTTTTGCTACATTATTTTGCATCTACTTTCATGTCCGTTTATATTGCGTCAATGATTGTGTGTGTAATCCCTTGTGGTATATCAGATGGAAACCCATACATAAATTCTGTAGCCGAATCCGAATGGACGGTAGTGCGGTCTGTACTTGGGATACAACTCCATGTACCGCTAGGGAAATATTTATATATGCCTGTTTATGTCATTATTGATGCTATTTTTGTGAGAAAGTTCGAACGCGATTTCAAACGCAACTTGAACGCAAGCCTTAGATTCATTCCCAATAAATTCTGGCGAAATTTCAAAGTTGGTCTACAAAACTGTAAATTTCTGGCCGTTAGAATAAATTAAGTTTCCGCTACCACACTTACGTAACTCCAAACTAAGTCCGTAAAATTCATAGATACCAAAGACATCATCAATATTCAGCGAGATTGTGTGTCCATACATTGTATATTCTTTTATGTCATATGAAGATATTTCGAGTTATGCAAACTAACGATCGTATTGACCTTAGATTGATTCCAGGATACTAAGAGGTAGTTCACACCGTGAATCGCTCTCGATTTACCATAGAACAGTGAGTGGACACTTTCTCTTTTACTTGGTTTTCTTTCGCATTTTCTCAAATCAGACTTATATTTTACGCTTTAGGGCGTTAGAAGCTTTTATTTCCAGTTATTACTATATATAATTATACTTTGAAAAAGAAAATGATTTGCAGAAAAGTGTTTCAGTTTTAAGATTTAAAAAACATGGTATAATATATATATATATATATATATATATAAATATATATTCGGGACATGAGGTAAAACCTCACCCCAGTATGTAACTATTACAGAGATACAGTTGGAATTGACGGATACAAAGAGCATGTGCACATGTGGAGGAATGAGGGGGCGCTCTCAGATCTCGAGCTGGGCTAGGGGGACGGCGATACATAACGCCCCTAGACCCCAGATTTTGAGCTTGGGTGGTAGCATAGATCCGTACCCCCAGCTCCAAATTATGGATTGAGGGACGGCGATACGTAACGACCCAAGACCACCAGATATGAGACAGTAGTGATATGCTTTAGGGACGGCGATACGTAACGCCCCAAAGATATTGATTTTCACTTCTGTCTCCAGATAGGCGTATGGGGGGAAGAAAATACGTAACGCCCTCATACGACCAGATTTTCAGACAGAGATACAGATTTTAGAAAAAATTTTCAGTTTTCAGATACTCAGTATACCGTTTTCAGAGCTTCTGTACACAGATTTGAGAATCCAGATTTTTAGCAAAAAGTTTTCAGAAACTAGATTTTCAGAAACAGTTTTCAAAATCCAGAGTTTCAAAGACAGTTTTCAGAAAGATTAAATTTCAAAAACACAGAAGATTTCATATAAAGACATTTTGAAAATACGGTTTTGAAGCCAAAAGACTTTTACATCAGTTTTCTGTTATAGTCCACTCACTTAGATCATATGTCGATCTAAACCCCTCACTCCCAGTATTTATTTTGCAGGAATTTCAGGAGGACGAGCTCATGAGGACGGATACTGATGCAGTCATCAGGGTTGGAGTCCACCAATATTAAGTTTTATAGCATGAGAGTCTAGTCAGTGTCAAGTAAAAGTTCTTGTGTACACTAGTAAAGTATGAGTCTTTGTGAACATATGATAATGTTTGTAAAGTAAAGTAATTTGAGTACACAGATATGAGAAATAAAAGTATTTAAAATGAGTTATGGTTTACATGCATAACATTGCATTTGAATAACTTAGAATACATTCAGGAAATCAGAGGCTTATGGGGTTAGCTCCGCTATTCCCTGCCGGTAACATCTCCCAGATCAGGGATGTTACAAAGATGATACCAAAGCATGGTCTAGGGAGTTAGTGACTGCAGTGGGCAGAGTGCTAGGGTATTGTATACGCAGTATGTTTGGGATACCCGTATATGAGGTACTACCTCTCCAGTATCCGATCCTTGAGTACGTCCTCAAAACTTTACAGACAGGTTAGTAAGTATTCCCAGGCCATTTGAATCATTTTCCTCATTTTAGTTAAGGATCATTCCGTAATCATCTTAGATTACTTCCCGAAGTTCAGTATAAGCTAGAGAACCCGATGGTAAGGTCCAAAGAAAGTTATTCGAGAGAGAGCAAAGAGAAAAAAAGGAAGCTAGAAGAAAAAATGTATGGAAGCTTGAACTAGTTAGAGATAGGGATGTATGTATAGAGAGATATTATATAGAAAGGCTTAGAGATATCCACCTAGAAGAGAAGTAAGACAGATAGAGGATATGAAACCAGAGCAGTAAGCAAAAACACAAGAACCCATAGCAGTAAATGAGAATAGCAGAAGCCCCAACAAGTATTAGAGTTGTTTAGTAGAATTAATATTCCATTCCTACTCAAGAAATCTTCCTAGTAAACCAATAGTCTTCGAGATCCTCTCATAGTTAGTGGGTTCTACGAGTATAGGAGAATAGCGAGAGAAACAATAGAAGTAAGAAACCTAGAATAGTAGTAAGGGCCCCAATGGACCTAGATGTCAAAAAAGATTTGAAGGATTCTATATACTTAGACCTTGACCTAAATCCTTAAGTGCGAAACAGGAACGGTTAGCTACCTTACCCCTAGCAATCCGATAGAGATAAAATCTTAGACTATCTGGTCTTCGAATTCTTCAATGACACCAAATAAAGAAGTTTCCCTGATAGAACCTACCTTATAGGCATAGACGACCATAAGAGATCTAGCAAGAGTTCACTCAGGAATTTGGAAGGCAGAGTAGCCCAAAGTCAGTAGAAATCTATCAGAGTATTCAGGAATAGACCTATGAGGATAAAGAGAGTTAGAAGTAACTAAAGCAATAGCATGAAACGTAAAATAGAGCGTTATAGCCAAAACTTCTAATAAGGATAGAAAGTGAGAACTAGGAAGCGGAGTAAGAAGCAAAAGGTAGATAGAGATAGAGAAACGGAAACAGATAAGAAATGACAGAATGCTATAAAGAAGAAAGACTTTAGATCTTCCAAAACACAAATTTATAAGCAAACAAGATGAGTGGCGATTGAAATAACCGTTAGGTATTCCTAGCTAATAGATCAATAGACAGAACTTCTACTTACCCATATTTCCCTCCTATGAGATATAAGTTAAGGAAGTATTCCTGATAGAGTCTACCTCATACCCATCCTACATGAGTAATAGGCTTCATCAGGACATAGAGTACTAGAACAAGAGTGAAGAAGTTTCCCGAGTTATAAAGAAAAGGACTAATATGATGTAAACAGTTCTTGTCAGCATAATTATAGGCGACTATAAGAAAACCCACGGGAGTCTATTTCGAGAAATGAAAAGACCTTGAGAAGTACCATCTAGAAAAAGGATCATGGAAATTTCGAGGGTATAAAGAAGAAAACCAGAGTAGCGTAAAGATTAAGGTAAGTCAGAGTGAGGTTGCTAGACTAGCAGAAGATCACAAGTAAGATCAAATGTAGTAGAACCCAAAATAAGCCGAGACAGTAAAAGATTGTAGAAGAATATAAGAATAGACTTATGAAGTTAGAGATATTTAAGAAGTGAAATAAGTAAGGACTAAAGTAAGAAATAGAATAGGCAATGATATGAAAAATGTAAGGAATAATAAGGAAACTCAGTATGCTCGGGTGCGAAGATAACGTGACAAGAAATAGTAGAGTAAAGAATCAATGATAAGTCATGGAACCCTATGGCTAGTAGAAAAAAAAAGATCAGCAAAGGAGAACAGTTGATAGATTAGACAAATCGTGGGATGGCTCAACAACTAAGACAAGGAATCCTCAAGGACGTAGATAAACTGGAAGAATAAAATATCATGGAGAATGATTCATAGGAAGATAATGAACAACTTATAAAGAATCTTATAGAGTTAAGAATAAGGATTTTAGAGAATAGTGTGTGGATCAAAAATTTGGCAAAGGGTTCTCTTAGAAGTTGAGGCAAATGAAGTTTTCAAGAAAGCAAATGAGAGTAAAAGCGAAAGACTAAGATAAGAAAGGAACCATCATAGCCAGAATAAGTCCTTTAGAAAAGGTAGCAAAAGGATTATAGTAATACCTAGAGAAAGAGCTTGGTAACTGCAGGAGTTTAAGTAACAAGAGAGAATAAAGAGACAATATAAGGAGCTTATTAGAGAATATGTTTCTATAAGGACTGTGTAAGATGCGAAATGATTAATTGATAAAAGGACCATGGGTAAGGTTAGAAAAGGTAAGTTAGAAAAGTTTTAGCAGTAGTACCCAATGTAAGAAAAGATACCAGACAGATGCACACGAAAGTTTTAGACAAATTATGCGTCTTGGAGACACGGTAACAGAAGAGCCTCAAGACTAGTTCCCACCCTCCCAACCCTCAATCGATACCAGTAACAAGGATGGACTTAAAGTGTAACTCATAGTAATTTCAGATTTAACACGAAGAAAAAAAGGGTAAATAAAATATTGCCGATATAAGTATTGAAAAGTGAAGTTGTCAAGACACAAAAATAAACAGGAAACACTACAAGAAAAAAAGGCTTTTACTGATACTAAATTAGTGTCAGTAAAGGGTTTTACTGACACTATATAAATGTGTCAGTGTGCCGCACCAGCCAGAAATCACTGACACTAGTTTCTAGTGTCAGTGATTCTTAGTGTCAGTAAACATTAATACTGTAGTATCAGAAAATTATTGACACTATGGTATCAGTAACTCTCACATTATTTAGTGTCAGTAAATTATTGACACGTTATTTCACAATTATATTTCTTATTTTTTGTAATTAAATTAATCATAAAATATATATATATATATATATATATATATATATTATATATATATACCACTCAATGAAATAAAAACTAAAAATTACATTTATATAAAATTCGCAATATAATAGATTAATCGTATTAATCAATTCAACAGTATCACATGATGAATACAAAAACTCCATAGACAATCTTTAAATTAACATAATATATTTCAAAAACTACTCTTAAAGTCCCATCAAAATGTCATGCCCCCCACCAAAATTCATGATACTTGTTGAGAAGCCTGCAACAATCCCCCAACAATATGATATCTGGCACAAAATCTGAAATTATAAACCAAATGTTAAGAATTAGATGGACTTCCAAAAAAAATCGATATCTTCATAAATAAAAACATTAAATACATCCAAATAAAAATACAAAATATAACCCTAATCTAATTTTTGTCACATAAAGCACTTATTGACAATAACCATACCAACAATGAAACTATTCATTGAATGAACTAGCTTCTCATTTGTAATATCTATAGGGGACTGAAGGGAGTCGCTCTTATTGTGCACAGTGACTGTTGGTTGCAGTTTACCAGTTGGTTGAGCACTTGAAATCTCAAGACTTGATAGTACCTAAGATAAGAGAGAAAATGACACAAATAAAGTCAAATTCTACAAAATATGAGCCAAGACCATGCAAGTGAAATAATAGGCAGCATTCATGATATCCAAGTGGACCACAACTCCATAAAGCCTGTATATAGGCAGCTTATCACTTGTCTCACTCATATATGGTGACAAGTCCAGTATTTTTAGGAACTTAATGGATTTATTAAGCTTTCCAAATTTACCCAACTGCATCATGAAGAAAATTAATGAGAAACTGTTAACAGCACAACGTAAACTATGACGCTCGACTGAAAAAGTACCTGAAATCTCTTTAACGCAATCGTAAGGATATTGAGAGCCTCAATTATTGTCAATTTCTTCTTTGCTTTCTCATAAGATTTGCATCTGATTCAAGATAATGATAACAAAGCAAGTAAATTGGCTTTAAACTCTAAATAAAATAGAAAATTTAATGCAAGAATCACTTGTGTGCAAACAGAAATAATAGCAACCTTCCAAAAACCCTAAGAGAAATAGGAAACTCGGGGGTCTGGGCAAGTGCCTCAAACCAAAGTTCTAGCAGACAATTCTCAGTAATTCACTTATTCAAATAACATCTTTTATATAGACTCAAAACCATGAGAGGACATTCAATCCTAGCTCTAGATGAAGAAAATCACAAACAGGACATTCAATCTTAACCAAAATACAGCTTGTAAATCTAAGTTTTTCTTTTAAAAATGATTCATTTTCCAACCATCATTTATAGCATATGCATAAAGAATTTCAACCTTTTTTTAAACAATGGAGTGCTGGACATGAAATAGAGCAAAATCTGAAAGAAACTTCATCAAATCTAGCATCTTCAGGCCATGACAGAACAAGATAGCTTAGTAAGCTTTTAGTAGCATATTAGTTTTTAGCAGAAGCGAGGCGTCATCAAACATCTCAAATAGCCAAATTTAATCAGCAAAGTCATTCCAACAAAATTCGACAATGTTCATAGTCTAGGAAGGGAAAAAAGAATCATATTTTCCATTGTCCTAGACAGTGTAAAATCTGAAATAGAAAACAAAAATTGAATAAAAAACTTGAATCAAATATTGGATTAGGGTCACATAAAAAGCAGATTCAAAATGGGCAAAATAAAAATTAATAATCATTAAGCTAACGACAGTTACTTATTTAGAAGCTATAATTCATTTCCCCACTAAATTTTCGCCAAGCTATAATCAATTTTATTGTAGTGAATTTGTTTGTGCTATGTGTCATTAATACCTCATGAATTGAGATATCTCTTTGATATTATCAATTTCCAATTGAGATAGCTCTCTGCTGAAGTTTTCTCTCAGCTCTTTCTGCAGCATTTGCTGCTTCTCTTTCAGCTGCAGCAATACACCATAAAGAAATGATCATGAGCAAATGGAAACAAAAAGAATAAACAGTAAATAGAAGAACATTATGAGGACAAATGAAATAAACACGCAAAAGTTGTGTGAGAAGCAATCGAAATCTAAGATTTAATAAAAGAAGCTGAGATCAATATTTACCTTTCAGACCAGGTTTCCTTTCCACCTTTGTTTTGTTCAGTCTATTAACAATCTCATTTATTTTCTTTTCCACTTTCACCGCCCGAACCTATATTAAGCTTCAAAAGCGGACAAACATCTATCCATCCACAAACACTCAACCCATAAAAGCAACCAAGTCTCAAAGCTTAAAACTGTCATAGAAATACGCACACACACATAACAAAGGGACATACTCACAATCTTCGGATTGTGGAAACCAACTTGGCCAGTATAAACAACATCAATGTTATTCACCTTGTTGCCTGCCACACAATTAAACAAAATCAAACAAACAGATCATTACATTGCTTACGCACTATAAAATGCTCACATTTTCTTTCCATTACTGTGGGCTCTATCTCGTAAGAGCCACCGAGATAAAATCTACCCATCTGAGACTGTTGTGTTTCAACCTAACTTTGAAAGCATAACATCTAATGTATTTTGTAAACACCCACTTCTACTCGATAGTTAATGCCTAATGTTTAACATCCGCTTAAATTTCTGTAGCTAGTGATTCCACCCCACAACACCTCAATCCCAAACACGCATTATAAACTCAATGATGGCATAACAATTCATATTTACATAGTAAAATCTATTTGCTAAACTACCTAAAAAATAAAAAATAAATAAATCAATGAATGATAAAATAATAATAAGGAAATATGGGTAAAACGAATTTGCCTTGAATAGAATTAGCTCCAACAGAACTCGTATTTGAAGCTTCCTTTCACTAATTTCATCCTTCAATTTCTGCATGTGCTCCTACATCAACCATAACCACCATTAAATTTCACTCATTATCTGCAAGAAATTTATTCAATGTCTTCATTATTGAAGAAGAGGACATAGCAGCTCACTATAAGTTGCGAATAGTGCCAAAAAAAAACAGCAGTTCATAGAGCTCCAATGAAAATCGGTGCTCCTCTCTTGATGCTATCCACGCTACAAGAAAATTGAAATCAATACCCAGTTGCAAATCTCTCAACAAAATCAAAAACTCAAATTACCACATCAAAAAATATAATCTTGCAATGGCTAAAATCAGAGTTGAAATAAGTTAGGGTTTTGTTTAGGAAAGCAGAGGCTTCAACGAGCCTATCACCGTCGATTTAAGAGTTGAAAGGGCTAGGGTTTCATTTTATGAAGAAAAATTAAGGATTAGTTTTATTGCTAGCGGAAGAAGCAAATTTTTTGTTTCAATTGAAAGCCCATATCAAACAAAAATAAGCACGATTACTCACTCGATCACTTCCGCACAGCGATTACAAAAATAAGATGCGAAAAACGTCACTTCCGCGATGTTGGTTCGACTCCAGACGACTACGTGTTTTTTTTTTTTTTTTTTTCTTACTGATACTATTGTAATAGTAATTACTGACACTAAAATCGCTGATACCATAGTGTCAGTAATTATTGATATTTAAGTGAAAAACACGGAAATAAGCCCATTTACACGTCGTTTCTGACACTTTTAGCCTAGTGTCACTAACCTTAGTGTCAGTAAAGGCCTTTTTTCTTGTAGTGAAAGGAAGTACTAAGTAAGTATTGATAGAAGTGCAGTATGATATGGAATCAAGAAAAATAAGTTCACCCTAGTATGGAAAAATCAACAGAGAAAAAGTATTCTAGCATGCAAACAAGTATAGGAGATGAGTTGAGATAAAATAATAGAAAGGAAAGATCAAAAGAGATAAGACCTGCAGATGTAGTTCGAGAATGAACAAGTGAAACTTTTGGAGAATAGAAAGGAAATTGTTAAATTAGGTAGTACCAAAGTTTGATGGCAGTCAAATGATGGCAGATATTTCAAGAAATTAAGATCTGAGGATATGATAGGTATGTGAAGAAAGAAATCCAGGTAAAAAGACAGAAATATAGATCAAGAAAGTTGTTATTTGATGACAGAATGAAGTCAAGGATGGAAAGAGTATTAAGAAAAAATTAAGGGAGTGAAACTATTAAGATATAACAGAAGCAGGAATGATATTGATATAAAGGTAAAAGAAATACAGTAAGTAACAATAAGAAAGGTTATGGTTAAGTGATTATATAAGGTAATCAGCCATAGTCTAGGATAATCAATCCATTGCCAGATTGGAATGATTCTAGTAGCGGATGTGGATGGTTTGACGGTAGAAAGTTGTATAAGAGGTATAGAAAAGTTCATAAGCTGTTGAAAGTTGTAAGAAATATATGGAAAGAGAATAGCTAAAAGATAAGAAAGAATATTAAGGCCAAGTTGGATTAGTAAAGCAAAGAAATACCGAGCACAGGTACAATGATATCAGAATCCTTTAACGAAAATTGAGGGTACCAGTTATTAAGAGTATGAGTAGTGATTGTGGAGTATAAGCATATTGAGCACACCTAAAGAGTCACAAAAATAATATTCATTGATATTCAACAGAGATCAAAGAAAAGAAGATAAGATTATTTTTGAAACTTGGAAAACCGCGAGATAGACACCAGAGAGGATTTAAGGACAAATCCTATTTAAGGGGAGAAATTTGTAACGATCAGTAGTTTTACTACTACCTATGGCAATATTATTACGTAGGGACAAAGGAACGTAAAATAAATCATGTTGAGATTCGAATATATTCACGAGATGACTTTAGGAACAATCGGTAAATTTCTTGAAGTCCTGGGAAGAGACTGTACCGTATTCCTTTTGGATCGCTTATAGTATATTGGGCGTAACTTTTTCATATGATCTTCGAATTTTATGAAATTTATATCGTCGGAAAACAGAGATCGAGACCTACAACTTTCACGTTAAATTTTGTTCCTAATTCAGACCAGAAATGGGTCAAAAACGCAAGTCAAAATCTGAGTGAATAGTAAATTCGGACCCAAATGATAAAAGCTCCAAATTTCTTCATTTCTCTAGACACTTCTGCATTGTTCTTTGTATCAATCAAGTCCCACTAAAGGGACTACTATTCATTAATACCAAAAGAAATTAGAAGAAAATAGAAAAGAAAAGGGAAGAAACCGTAAGAAAAAGAGAGGGAAAGGGAGGAAGAAGAAGAAGAAGAAGAAGAAGAAAAGAAGAGGAAGAAAATACTTGGAAAAGAAGCTTGGCAACCTTTGAGGAGTTTAGAAGATGAAGAAAACTAAGAGGATAGAGGTGAGAATTCATGACCCATTTTTGGATTTTAAAGTTTTGATGAATTAATACCTATATTATGTTGGGAACTTGTTTGTGATGATGATAGCATGCTTGTTGGCAATTAAAACAATGGAATGTTAATGAATTCTAGTTTGTGAAGTTTTGGGTAAAATTTGGTAGAATGAGTGTGATAAATTAAGGATTGATTTGATGATGAATTGGTGGTTTAGTTGGTGAAAATTGAGTGTAAGATGATGTTTTGTATGTTGGTTTTTGGATTGGAAGTGTCAAACAAGGAAGAACAAATAGGGTAGTGAATGAGAACTTGGGCACTAAGTTTGGTTTGCAATACCTTCTGGACAGGCTGTGGTATTTAGGCTATAACATGAGTTTTAGGTATCCGTTTGACAAGCCGTGAAATTTTGAGTAAACTAGAGACATATTGGAATAATATATTCAAACTTCAGAATTTTTAGACTTAAGAGGGAGTCATACCGAATTTTCAAACTTGGCCGCACTGCAGTGAATTACTGATTCTGTGGTAACAGAACAAGGTATAAATAAAATTTAATAATTTGCGTTCTAGAAGTCGAAATCATGTTCCGTAAAATTCGGAGTACTTTAGACACATAAGGAAATAACATATCCAAAATTTAGAAATTTTGGACTTAAAACGAGATCGGAACGAATTTTTGAAGTGGGGCAACCTGCTGCCTCAGTGCCCAGTTTTTCTGTTGGACAGCCCCTGAATTTCGGTCTATAAGTTGAGTTCTGAAGTTGGAATTGAGATCCGTAAAAACCAACAAAAACTAGACATATTGAGGACAATTATAATAAATATTCAGCATTAGATTCATTCCCAATTAATTCTGGAAAAATTTCAAAGTTGGTCTACAAACTGTAAATTTCTGGTCGTTAGAATAAATTAAGTTTCCGCTACCGCACTTGCGTAACTCCAAACCTAAGTCCGTAAAATTAATAGATACCATAGATATCATCAATATTTAGCAAGATTGTGTGTCCATACATTGTACATTCTCTTATATCATATGAAGATGTTTCGAGTTATGCAAACTAACGATCGTATTGACCTTAGATTGATGTCAGGATACTAAGAGGTAGTTCACGCCGTGAATCGCTTTCGATTTTCCATAGAACAGTGAGTGGACATTTTCTCTTTTACTTGGTTTTCTTTTCGCATTTTCTCAAATCAGACTTACATTTTACGCTTTAGGGTGTTAGAACCTTTTCTTTCCAGTTATTGCTATATATATTTATGCTTTGAAAAAGAAAATGATTTATAGAAAAGTGTTTACGGTTTTTAGATTTAAAAGCATATTTTTTTTATATATTCGGGACATGAGTTAAAACCTCACCCCAGTATGTAACTATTACATAGATACAGTTGGAATTGACGGAGATAGAGAGCATGTGCACATGTGGAGGACTGAGGGGACGCTCTCAGATCCACGAGCTAGGCTAGGGGGACGGCGATACGTAACGCCCCTAGACCCCAGATTTTGAGCTTGGGTGGTAGCATAGATCCGCATCCCTAGCTCCAGATTGTGGATTGGGGGACGGTGATACGTAACGCCTCAAGACCACCAGATATGAGACAGTAGTGGCATGATTTGGGACGGCGATACGTAACGCCACAAAGATATTGATTTACACTTCTGGCTCCAGATAGACATATGGGGGGACGACGATACGTAACACCCTCATATGACCAGGTTTTCAAACAGAGATACATATTTCTGAAAAAGTTTTTCAGTTTTCAGATACTCAGTATACCATTTTCAGAGCTTCAGTACACAGATTTCAGAATCCAGATTTTTAGCAAAAAGTTTTCAGAAACAGTTTTCAAAATCCAGAGTTTCAAAGACAATTTTCAGAAAGATGAAATTTCAGAAACAAAGATTTCATAAAAAGGCATTTTGAAAATATGGTTTTGAAGCCAAAATACTTTTACATCAGTTTTTTGTTATAGTCCACTCACTTAGATCGTATGTCGATCTAACCCCCCACTCCCAGTATTTATTTTGCAGGAATTTCAGGAGGACGAGCTTAGGAGGACGGATACTGATGCAGTCACTAGGGTTGGAGTCCACCAATATTAAGTCGTATAGCATGAGAGTCTAGTTAGTGTCAAGTAAAAGTTCTTGTGTACACTAGTAAAGTATGAGTCTTTGTGAACATCTGATAATGTTTGTAAAGTAAAGTAATTTGAGTACGCATATATGAGAAATAAAAGTATTTCAAAATGAGTTATGGTTTACATGCATAACATTGCATTTGAATAGCTTAGAATACAGTCAGAAGTCAGAGGCTTATGGAGTTAGCTCCGCTATTCTCTGCCGGTAACATCTACCATATCGGGGACATTACATATCCGCAACCATGAGTTTTACCCACTAGGTTCACTCCAAACTTCTTACAATGAGCTTTAAATATAGGCTCACTCAAAAAAATTTACAATGAGTTTTGACAATAGGCTCACTCACAAACCTTTACAATTAACCCTATTGAGTATATTCACTCACAAAGGGATTTCAAAACCTCAAGTGTTTTATAAAAAGATTTACGATATATCACTTGGAAACTCATAAATATAATGAAGATTCAAGATGTGAGTTGCTTACCTGAGTATTCTAAGCTCACTACTAATGATAAGAAGGTATAATATTAGAGCTTGATGAATGAGAGTGTATGATGATGAAGATTTAATAAACTATCTATTATTACCGTAATAGAAATTATATGAAGGTTCAAGTGTGTGACAAAAATGAGTTTGAGGTTCAATTTATAGTAAAGTGTAAATATGCCCCAACAACTCTATCTGAGATCAGTATGCCGGTCTCCAGACATTGGTACGCCAGTCTGGTAGGGCAACAACTATATTACTATTTAAATATATCCGTTAGATCAGTATGGACATCGATATGGTCCTTGCCGGTTCCAGTAAGCATGTAACACTTAAGCTCACCGGTATGGGTGACCGATACGTTAGATCGATATAGGATTGGTATGATCTATGTCGGTTTCAGAGAGCTTTTCAAACATATCAGGTCCACCAGTTTGTCGGACTCAGTGGCGAAATGCAGGATTTGAAGGTTTAAAACATTTTACACATGACCCTAATGCATCTATATGAATGTGCACGTGTCCTATTAACTTGGTTACTTAAGTAAACAATTCACTTTACAAATAGAGATCTAAACCAAGACTACACAAGATTTTCTTCAATATGCGCTAGTCTTTACATTCATTTCTCTTCACCACCAATATGTTTCGACATCTTTTTATAATGTCTCGTTAATACGCGTCAAAGACTTCGAGTGTTGCGTCATTAAAATCCATCTTGAAAATATGTCCCTAACAATCTCTCCATTTTTGATGATGGCAACCTTTAAAACTTGTGAAGCTTTGAGAGTCCAAATTGTTGACGATTTTGCTCCCCCTCAATATTAGCTCCCCATCAATGTGTATCTTCAATATAACTCTATAACACTTAGACAAACACATTAGTATAATTTGCTCCCCATTAATACAAGGGTAAGGGTAACACAAGTTTTAATTTCATTTCTATGATTTCTACCCCTTTGACATTATCAAAAAGAGTGGAGAAGTAAAATTTAAGCTTTATGAGATATCAATTAAGAAGTGCATAAACATATGGAAGTTTGTTAACATGCACACTTAGCATTTTATCCTTTTTGCCATACAATGTAAAAATCATGCATAGTTTATCAAAATCACTTAAACTAAGTCAATATCCATGCATTTCATTTTCAACCAATAATACTCAATGGCAAGACATATTTAATGCTAATATATCAAAAGAATCACATATGTATCATTTAGCTCAATAACTTTTATGTGATACCAATTGATACTAAATGAGATTAATTATACGATTTAGGCATAAGATAATATCAAATGAAAATCGATTGTAATACAATGTGCCTAATCACTAGTATGCTTCGAATTTAAATTCAATTTACCAATTAAGATAAACATACAAATATAGATTGGAGGAAACGGTATCAATATTTCTGTAACTACGTATTTTACCTATTATCATTGTCATTAAGTGAAAGATCCACCAATTTATCCAAAACTCATTTATTTTGAGGTAGAGTTTTGATATTTTTCTTGTTGAGCTCTTTCCTCATCTCTTTTGAGTTTTTGGGATCAATTTGCATTTCTCATTGATTGACCATTCCCAAAGCTCCCCCTATAAAATTATTTTAGTATATTTTGATACCCAAATTTTCTTGGGTCCATGGGGTTAATTTTGATTCATTTCGGAACCCACATAACAACCACATTCTTCTTTTTAGCCCAACAATCATAACTTTTGTGACCTATCATATTACATGTACGACATTTAACATTTGATTTAAATACTTTAGATTCATGTATATGAGATGAGTGTGTATATGATTTATATTCCTTCAAAAATTATTGTTCAAATATTTTTCCTTCATGTGAGGCTTGTATCTGATAAGCGAAAAATATATCAATATTTACCGCCCCTTTTACTTGATATTTTGTATAGTTTCTTGAGTTTTGTGAATATTTTGATGTGTTTTGTGTATTTTGTAGATAAATAAGGTTTCAAGACTTACTGGACTCAAATCGGGGCCAAAATAACAAAAAACGGACAAAAAAGGCTAAACTGTCATTTCAGCGTCGCGACGCACACAACCTCTGCATTGCGATATGCTAATGTCATCAGCCTGTCGACACGCATCATCATGATTTCATCCTCAATCATTGTTCTGCTAACACCATGTGTCATTGCTTACGTCATCATGACGTCAGAGTCGCAACACGCTAGCCTTCACGCGTCTGGACGCCAAGCTAATAATTCAGTTGCCGATGAAACACGTGCCACGTGTCTTGAGGCCGAAATCAGAATGAAAACTCATACCTTCTTCTCGGGATTTCCTTAAGAATAATAAGAAGATTGTATCTTTTTTGTTTATTTACAACTTTCTTATATTTAATTTTTATTTTATGTAATAGTTATTTCTTTATTATACTTTTCTATATGAAGAGGTATCTCCCATTTGCTGGGGTGAAGGGTAAAGCTTTTATTACTAATATTTAGATTAATCTCCCTTAATTATAATATATAAACTATTTTAAAACCTTACTTAATGGGATACCGCCTTTATAGTCGGTTGGATTTAATTAAATTGATTTTAACCTGACTAAATTGGATATCGCCTTTATGGTTGGTTGGAATTAATCATAAATTTGACTTAATCAGGATACCACCTTTATGGTTGGTTGGTAATGTCATGCAAAGTTGATTTATTATGAGATATCTAAATTAGAAGTAATAAAAATAGATCCTCTAACCCCAATATTTTCTTTATTGTTAATTTATCTTTTTAATTTTCAAGCTTTACTTTATGTAATTTACTTTATTTATGTCTTTAACATTCCTAGATATGTATGGTAACTAAACCTCGTATCTAGGGTTTTGATGAATTCCAATATCACTGTTTTATAAATTGTTATTTTATGCCTTGAGTAATATAAAAGTTTATTTATTGAGTCTTAAGCTTAATGCTTCTTGTTAGCTGGCCATTAATAAGATGGATTTGGTAAACTTAAAATGAACTTGGAAAAGGGATTTTAGGTTTAGCCTTAGATTCAATAGCTCACGATCTCACCTCGGGGCAAATGACTCTTAGGTAGATTTCCTTACATGATAGGAATATACCTGTCGGGTGGGGATAGCCATAATTGGAACTTAATCTTAATGAATTCAGATAACTTGGTTAACATATGAATATGATTAATTGGGTTAATTTGGGTGTTTGCATATGACCATCGGAAGAGGCTTTTGCACATTTTCGTGTTCCAGGTTAATAAATCGATATATTACACAAACATGAGATAATCACTTCATCTTTATAAGATATTGGAAGGATTCACAACCCTAGATAGTTTTATAATATTGATTTTACCTTTAATTTACTTTCGCACTGTTTTATTTACTTGTTTCAGACAAAAATCAATATCCAATCAACAATCAATCTATTAGATACTTGTAAACATTTAACGTCATAAATTAATAGCTAAGGTATTAAGTCCTCGTGGGATCGATACATTTTATACTACTTGAGCGATACGTGCACTTGCGTGTGTGATTTCACCGATCAAGTTTTTGGCACGGTTGCCGGGGACTTATTTATCTTTCACTATTAATTTTTAGGTTAGATACATTACTTGTATCTAATTTCTTTTTATTTTATTATTTTTATTTTCTTGTGTTTTAGGTTCTCAAACACTATATGAGAAGAACCAAAAGCTTTGAAATCCGTCCGCTTGACCCAGAAATTGAAAGAACCATCAAACAATTGAGAAGGGAAAGGCGAGAAGGTCAAAAAGCACTTATCAACATGGAACCTGAACCTTTAGAAGTTGTACCAACATTTCCCATTCGAGACAGAACTATTCCGGTGGTTGACGGCTTCATTTCATGTATTGTACTTCCTCCCTTACCAGCAAATGCTTGTGACATCAAAACATGCATTCAGATGATACAACAGTCAGTCCAATTTAGGGGTAATGCAACTGAAGATTCTAATGCCCACATCAGCAACTACCTGAAGGTTTGCAGTATATTCAATTACAACCGAGCAGCTGAAGAAGAAATAATACTGCGTGTTTTCCTATATTCCTTGAAAGACAGAGTTAAGGCTTCGCTATATTCACTACCAGCAGGTTCCATCATAACATGGAACACTCTTGCCACCAAATTCCTTGCAAAGAACTTTCCCCTAGCCAGAACTACAAAATTGAGGAATGACATTACATCCTTTGTACAACATGACTCAGAGTCCTTATGCAAAACTTGGGAAAGATACAAGGAATTGCTCCAGAAATGTCCTCACCATGAGATTGCAAAATGGCTTTAAGTCTGAACCTTCTATAATGGACTTTCTGGACTGATGAGAACTATAATTGATGCTGCTGCTGGAGGAGCTTTAATGGCAAAAAGAGAAGGTCAGGCCTGAGACTTAATTTAAGAAATGGCCAACAAAAATTCTTTGCAGCCAATAAAAAGGAGCATGATTCAACGAATAGCGGGAATCTAGGAAGTTGGAGCCAACACATCATTGAATGCTAAGCTGGATCAGATATGCAAATTCATGGAAAATCCTAGCATGCAAGGTAATGTTGGATCCACAAGTTCACCATGTGGCGGAGCATCAGAGGCAGAATCATACAACCAATATGATGGGACAGTGAACTATGTCAGGAATTTTAACAAACAAGGAAACAATCCATATTCTAACACCTACAACCCAGGGTGGTGGAATCATCCCAATTCTGCTTGGAGCAACAATTCAGGCCAAATGAACAATCCACCACCAAGATTTGAACAGCAAAACAAAGGCCAGGAGTATGAAAAAGAACCAGGAATAACAGAAGTGCTGGCCCACTTGAAAAAGTTAGAAGCAAAATAAGACTCTCAAGCAGCCAAATATGATGCTATATTCCAATCCCAATAAGCATTAATTCAAAGTCAAGCATCCTCTTTGAAAACACTGGAGAATCAAATGGGACAACTGACCAATGCTCAGAGTTACAAACCGCAAGGTAACCTTCCTAGCAACACAGATTAAATCCAAGGAATAGAGGGAAAGAGCAATGTCAAGCCATCACTTTGAAAAACGGTACTGAAATAAACAAAGATGTTGAAATCAAGACATCCACTGAAGATGTTCCAAAAGAAAGCTGCGAAGCAGATCCACAGACGGAGGAAAATGAGGCAAAAGAAAATGATCGAGATCACTTTACTCCACCTCCATATTTTCCACAGCATCACCAGAAATATAAACTTGACAAACAGTTTGCTCGATTCATGGAGATCTTTAAAAAGCTGCATATCAACATTCTATTTGCAGAAGCGTTGGAACAAATGCCCAACTATGTCAAATTCATAAAAGACATTCTATCACGAAAGTGAAGATTGGGAGAGTAGGAGACAGTAGCATTGACAGAAGAATGTAGCGCCATCATTCAGAGGAAACTTCCCCCAAAGTTGAAATATCCTAGCAGTTTCACCATCCCTTTCACTATAGGCGAACATTACTTTGGTAAGGCTTTGTGTGATTTAGGTGAGAGTATTAACTTGATGCCTTTGTCTATTTACAGGACACTGTAGATTGGAGAAGCGAAGCCCACCTCAGTTACTCTGCAACTTGCTGATAGATCGCTCACATTTCTGAGAGGTGTAGTGGAAGATGTATTGGTCAAAGACGATTTCAATGACCAAGGTTGACATCTAGCAACATATCAAGGCCCCCAAATGAGAAGGAAAGATATATATACCCATTATGTATGCGATTTACATATGATACGGTCCCTCGCCTCACTGTATCCCCACGTATTGACCTATGGTACGAAAAGTGTATACCCATATGGTCAAAGATAGATATTGATAGTGTCATGAATCATCCTAACCCAAGAATCTCACATGATTCTTCCGCTATGGCCACAGTCTCAAGCACTGATCACACATATCAATCCGCGAACTGGAATACTACTCTTATAAGAAAATATTATCGAGAGAGTGGCGATTCTCTGTTGTATCTTTACAAACTTCATGTGTTTCAACAAATGACCCAATCATACCCTTATGACCGGATCTTTTGAACTGGGGAAGGAGAATGTCAAAGTTATTTGATCCATACATAAGATTGTAAAGACCTCAAGTCTAAAGACTAGTCATATAATCGATACATGAAAGTTCCCACATACACATTGGATAAACACTCCATATGAAAACTTTCGGCTGTTAGTTCGATGGACACGAGCAACTTATGCATCCATGTGATACCCCAAGCGGACGGATCTCTGTTAGTAGCCTATGAGATCGGCTACTCCACTTAAGGGTGGATTATATCATCATGCTAGTCTCTCCGCTTTGTGAACGCCCAGATTATTCACAAAACTATGAATATGAATATTTAAGAGTAATGATTCTCATAAGGCGTGGAAGCCATCGTCTTATTACTCCAAGTGCTTTATTATAGTGTTGATGATTTATATAAGTTATGTAAGACACATATAATAAAAATTGCCATTTTATTAATTAATGAAAATATTACAAATATATGTACATATAGCCCATCTACAAGTTGGGTATAGGGCATATCCCAAACAATCTCCCACTTGCACTATAGCTAACTAGTATGAATCTGGACACCATACTCTCGGGTGTGCCTATCATGCTTTTGTTGAGTCAGCTCTTTAGTCAGAAAATCTACAAGATTATCTTCTATGGGTATTTTCTCTATAATGATTTCTTTTCTCTCAATAATCTCCCTGATGAGATGAAATCGCCTGAGTATATACTTGGATTTCTGGTGGGACCTTGGTTCCTTTGATTTACTAATGGCGCCCGTGTTGTCATAGTACATCGTGATGCCATTCTTTATCACAGGAAACACTTCTAGTTTCGTGATGAACTTATTTATCCATACTGCTTCTTTAGCTGCCTCAGATGCTGCAATATACTCGGCTTCAGTGGTGGAGTCCGCTGTAGTTGACTACTTTAAGTTTTTCCAACTGACAGCACCGCCATTCAAAGTAAACAGATATCATGTTTGCGATCTGCTGTCATCCTATCGGTCTGAAAGCTCACATCAAAGTAACCAATGACTTTCATCTCAGAACAGTCTCTGTATGTCAAAAACACATCCATAGTTCTTCTTAGATACTTGAGGATTGTTTTGACACCTGCCCAGTGTTGCTCACCAGGATTTTCCTGATACTTGCTCATTATGCTAAGAGCATAAGAGACATCGGGTCTTGTACATAGCATGACGTACATGATCGATCCTATTGCTGAAGCATAAGGGATCCTACTTATACGCTATCTATCTGAAGGAGTATGTGGACATTACTCCTTAGATAATTTGATTCCATGACAAGTAGGTAAATTACCTCTTTTGGAATCTTCCATTTTGAATCTTTTCAAAACTTTATCTATGTACGTAGATTAAGAAAGTCCTAACAACCTCTTAGATCTATCACAGTAGCTCTTAATGCCGATGATGTAGGCTGCTTCTCCCAAATATTTCATGGAGACATTTTGAGATAACCATTGCTTGGTGGCTTGCATCATGGGAATATCATTCCCGATGATTAATATGCCATCGACATATAATACAAGAAATGCAACAGCACTCCCACTACTTTTCTTGTAAACACAAGGTTCGTCTACAATTTTGATGAAGTCAAATTCTTTGATTATCTCATCAAATCGTATGTTCCAACTTCTGGAGGCTTGCTTGAGTCCATAAATGGATCGTTTAAGCTTGCATACTTTATTATGATCATCCTTAGATGAAAACCCCTCAGGTTGTGTCATATAGACTTCCTCTACGAGGTTCCCATTAAGGAAAGTTGTTTTGACATCCATCTGCCAAATTTCATAATCAAAGCGTGTAGCTAGTGCTAGTAAAATTCGAATGGACTTTATCATTGTAACAGGTGAGAAGGTTTCCTCATAGTCAATTTCTTGGATTTGTCTATAAACTTTCGCCACCAACCTAGCCTTATAGGTTTGGATGTTGCCTTTTGCATCAGTTTTACGCTTGTAAATCCACTTGCAGCCTATGGGTTTTATCCCTTCAGGTGCATCTACCAAGTCTCAGACTTGATTCTGATACATAGAGTCTATTTCGGATTTCATAGCCTCAAGCCACTTGACTGAACCAATGTCACGCATTGCTTCGTCATAACTGGTGGGATCGTCATAACTGGTGGGATCGTCATTATCAATGACCTGATCATGTTCCTCATCGATATGGAAACCTTATTTTTCAGGCTCATGTCTTTCCCTACCAGACCTTCTGAGTTTATAACTTGTGGTTGTTCCGTCGCTGCCCTTTTGAGGGGCCTGAGGTTTAGTTATATGTTAGTTTGTTCTTCTCGTACCTCATCAAGGTCAAGTCTACTCCTACTATATTTCTTGAGAAGGAATTCATTCTCTAGAAATTTAACATTTCGTGAGATAAATGTTATTTGTTCATTTGGGACGTAGAACACGTATGCTCTTGAGTTCAAGGCATATTCTACAAACTTACATTTAACTGCCTTATCATCCAATTTGTTAGTTTGTGTGAGCTTGACATATGCGTCACATCCCCAAACTCTTAGATAACTAAGACTAGGACGTTTCCCAGACCATAACTCATATGGTGTTTGACTAATAGTCTTGAAAGGAACTTGGTTTAGTAGTAGAGTTGCAGTTTCTAAAATAAGACCCTAAAATGAAAGAGGTAGATCCGTGCCTGGAAACATTGATAAGTCCATATCTAATAATGTCCGATTAAACCTTTCGAAGACCCTATTATGCTATGGAGTTCCCGGTGGAGTCCATTGGGAAACAATGCCATTTTCTCTCAAGTAATCTTGAAATTCATTGCTTAAGTATTCACCACCTTGGTCAGACCTTAGTGACTTAATACTTTTATTAAGCTATTTTTCTACTTCAGCTTTGAAGTCTTTGAATTTCTCAAAGGTTTCAGATTTGTACCGCATAAGGTACACATACTCAAATCGTGAGTGATCATCGATAAAGGTAATGAAGTAGGAGAATCTACCTCAAGCGATGACTGGCATTGGTCCGCATACATCAGAATGTATGAGTTCTAATGTCTCCGTTGCACGCTGTCCTTTACCTTTGAAGGGTAATTTGGTAATTTTACCAAGTAAACAAGACTCACAAGTTCCATAAGGTTCATATTTGAAAGGTCTGAAATACCCATCCTTATGTAGCTTAGTTAATCTTGTTTCATTGATATGACCTAAGCGACTGTGCCGTAGAAGTGATTCATTGAGATTATTTGAGTAAACGTTGTATATATTAGAGGTTGAACATTCTTTGTTAGTTTGTAAGACATATATACCATTATTGAAAATACCATCTCCATATTTTATTTCATTGAAATAAATAGGACATACATTACAACTTATTAGGCATGAAAAGCCTTTATTACATAAAGAAGAAATTGAAATGATGTTCTTTACTAGAGAAGGTACATAAACACAATCTTCTAAGTCTAAAACTAAACCATTCGGCAAAACTAATGAATAAGTCCCCACGCACAATGCATCCAGTTTTTCTCCATTACCCATGCGTAAGTCAACCTCCCCATGACAGAGTCTCATACTGTTTCTCAGGCCCTGCACATTGTTACACAAGTGAGTCCCACAACCGGTGTCAAGCACCCAAGTAGAAGGTTCAGAGTTTTGAGAATATAGTTCAATCATATACAACATACCTGAAGCATTGGGCTTCTTGGCCTATTGGGCTTCCCTAGCTTCATTGGCTTTCAAGGATCTGCAGTCTTTCTTCCAATGACCATTCTTTCCATAAAAGAAACATTTCCTCTTTCCCTTTTTCTTCTCCACCTTACCATTGGGCTTTAGGTGATCTGGAGCCTTGGCATTGCACTTATTTTTCTTTGGGCCTCGTGGCTTTAGGTCCGTACCCGTAAGCATGACATAGGTTTTAAGCTCCGGTTTCAAGTCTTTCTCTGCTTGCTTTATCAGATTGTGCAATTATGCTAAAGTAGCTTCTTTATCAGACAGATGAAACTGTATACTAAAGTTAGAGAATTCTTTTTATAAGGACTGAAGAATTATACCTTGACATATCTCATGATCTATGATGAACCCGAGGTTGGCCAATTTTTCAATGTGGCCAATCATCTTAAGCACATGTCCAGTAACAGATCCTTCATTATACCTTGTTTGGAATAAGGAACTTGACACTTGGAATCTCACGGTATGAACAGAAGTTGCATACAACTCATTCAAATGAAAGATGATGGTTTGAGTATCCATATCTTCGTGAGCTTTCTGAAGTTCGTCTGACATAGAGCCAAACATTATGCAAACTGCTTACTCATCATCATCGATGAGTTTCTTCCAAGAATCGAATGAATTTTGCTCAGCATCTTCTGCGGGTTTAGGGGAAATGGTTTTTCAAGAACATATAAAATATTTTCTTGTCGTAAGATAATTTTAAGGTTTTAAACCAGTCATTGTAGTTGTCCCCTTTGAGCTTATGCTCATCAAAGATGGAACGAAGTGATACTATGTTTGCCATTTGAATGTTTGTGAAATATTTTAACCCACCTATTAAGAGAGAATTTTAAAATTAGGAATATGTTTTCATTAATGTTTCATAATAACATGGACTTGTAATATTATGAATTTTCTCATACTCAATTGTTTTAAAAATTTAAGCAAATCGCATCAACCCCAATATGATGGTTTTCTTGTGGGCAAGGATCCCATTATCATCATTTCATAACTCCGATTAGGGCCAGTCGTCATAAAATATGATAATTAGGTATGTTCCCAACCAATTTATGATATAAATCACAATTCCTTAATCATTAGGTTGGGCAATCAAACATGCAATAGCTTATGCTAGTCCTTATAGACACCCAATCTTTGCCACTAAGTTATAAGACCACGCCTAAGGGTCGCTACATCTCATGACTCAGAAAAGTCAAACCATTATCAATATTACGATTTAGGGACAAATTGGTATTGGTCAGTCTGGTAAAGCCTAGTCCTGCCAATACGGTTTAAGCCATTTGGGTCTATACTTTACAATGGGAGGCAAATTTTAGACTTAAAATATTATTGAGGATTTTAGAAAGTTTAAGTGAATAATTATCAAATGGATTCCTTCATTGAAAATTCCCCAGAGGGAGGGTGGAGCTAACTTTCTTAAATACCCTTACCTCTTAGGCTCTTATCGCCTTGGTGACAGGAATAAACAATAGATCCTCCAAATTAGTCCAACACTTTAAATATGCTTTAAGGTAAGCTTTGAGTAAATGATTATCTAGATGTCTTCACAACTTTTCCTTTTGGCTATAAAAAGATAGTGAGTGAAGGAAGACACCAAATCATTATCTAACTCTAGTAATACCTTTGGTTAAATTAACTTTAGTTTGGAAAGTTTTATTAACGCCTTGGTCCCACCCCACTTGTATCTTTTATAATGTATTTTATTATAAACAAGTGATTTATATTTATTAGCCTTAAAGGTAATAAATCTATAAGTTCATCACAATATAATTACTTAGCTAAGGGATAAACAATACACTATTTATTTCTTAGAAAGTCTCTAGATGCTTGCACCCTAAAATAATCATGCCAATTCTAATCATATATAGAATCATAAAGCATATGAGTTTTAATATGTTGGAACTTTTTTTAGGCATTAAATAACTTTGATTAATATTTAATTATGATATTGCATTTTATTTTATTCAAATAAATTTACTATTCACATTTTTCTGCAGACGCATAAACTTTAAATACAATTTCACAATTCAAATCTTAACCAAATCATGCAAAACCTGTGCCTAAAATTAAGTTCAGGGTGTTAGCTTTCCAACGAGCCTTTAAACACCCAATTTCGAGTTCAAATGAGTGAGAACTAATAAAAAAAAAACGGTGCGCCGATACCACAGTTGGGAGGCGGCCGCGAGTGCGCAGCGGAAAATGAAAAAATATGATGTCGCTTTCCTTTTGACCAAGACCCATTTGTTTTGATTATTCTACAAGCCTACGCATGTTACTATATATATTCTAAGCATAAAACTCATAAAACATGCAAAGAACATAAACCTAAACATGCTAACTATCATTAGAACTCTAATTAAAATAAAAAAAGAAAAATACTTAATTGAACCGTAGAATTCTCCAGTCCTCCCTCCAATCTACAAGCTTTTCTCGAACTCAGCAAGCTCTTCCATGTTCCAAAGAGCCACCCAAGTGCGTGGCCTCCAAAGATGCACACACCAAAGCCAAAACTCAACGGCAAGACTATGCCTTGAGTGCACGGGTATTTTGCCCTTGGTGCTAGCCTAGACAAATACCTCAAAACTTTTAACTCGAGGTTCCTCTAGTCAATTAGACTTAAGGATCCTCAAAATCAGTGGCTTACTCTTAAAACATTAGAGTTTCTCACTTATATAAACCCAATAATTGAAAGGTTTGGTGTAAAAATTTGTGAAGAATTCTTTGGGTTTATATAGTGCTCCAAAGACAACAAAATTAACTAAGAATCCGATGTGGGATAAAATCCAATTTAATCTTAGCCATTGGATCTTAATTTATTGGTTTAATGAGATTTTAAAACCATAATAAGAGTTTGGGCTGAATTGGAATTCAAAACAAATAACAAAAATAAATGAAAAAATTTGTACTATTCACGGAATAGTAAATTTTTTTTAATCTATTTATTCCAATTCCCAAAGTGCCCCTATCGTCATTCACCAATCCCTAAACCACTATGGAACCTCATAAATGATCTGTTCAATAATTAAACACATTGAACCATTTATGAACAATTCCTACAACAATCATATATGCTGTTAAATATTTAGTGTGCACTGTTAACCATTGATTTCGACTTTGTTGTGTGTGACCTTTTGGGTTCCCCTCAAGTTGGACATGAAATGAATCGTGATAATTTAATCGAACATAAATTATCCTTTGATCAAATGGTCGTTCGATTTCAATGACCAAGGTTGACATCTAGCAACATGCCAAGACCCCCAAATGAGAAGGAAATATATATATATACCCATTCTATATGCGATTTATATATGATACGGTCCATCGCCTAACTGTATCCCCACCTATTGACCTAGGATACGGAAAGTGTCTACCCATATGGTCAAAGGTATGATGTTGATAGTGTCATGAATCGTGCTAACCCAAGAATCTCGCATGATTCTTCCGCTGTGGCCACAGTCTCAAGCACTGATCACACATATCAACCAATGAACTTGGATACTTTCTTATAAGAAAATATTATCGAGAGAGTGGCGATTCTCTGTTGTATCTTTACAAACTTCATGTGTTTAAATAAATGACCCAATCATACCCTTATGATCGGATTTTTTGAACCGAGGAAGGAGAATGTCAAAGTTATTTGATCCACACATAAGATTGTAAAGACCTCAAGTCTAAGGACTAGTCATATAATCGATACATGAAAGTTCTCACAGACACATGGGATAAACACTCCATTTGAAAACTTTCGGCAGTAAGTTCGATGGACACGAGCAACTCATGCATCCATGTGATAC
>SKCR01048745.1:0-46642 GCA_019454045.1 Zanthoxylum bungeanum | reverse complement strand
TTGCTTCAATGACTCAACACTTTCGCCGCCAGAATAGGGATTGGATCCTTATAATATGATGGCAAGATTGCAAGATCTTCACCGCACTAATAAGCGGATGGCGAGGTACGAGTTAGTGAAGAAAATATTTCGCTCCCGTATGACTGATGGTAGTTCTGTTGAGGTCCAACGGGACTCAAATGATAGCCGATATTGATGAATTGGCTAATATGGGTATAGTCTTGGAGGCTGAGCTGTCTATAGATGTACTTCTACAGTCACTACCCGATACATGGAAACAGATTGTCATCAACTACAAATTGATGAATTCGGATGATACTCTTGGAGAGTTATTATCGATTCTCAAGGAGTCAGAGAAAGAGCTTCTGAAAGGCAACAAGCGCGAGCGCACTTTGCATCAACATCTCAAACGCCGAAAGCTGGGCTCAAGGCAACTGGGGGTGTTAAGAAGAAAAAGCATAGAAACAAAGGCAAGGCCAAGTCAACAAAGGCTTCTGGGAAGCCAAGGGACAAGTCTCAAGATGTTTGCCTGAAATGCGGCAAGAAAGGTCACTGGAAGCGTGACTGCCGCATGAACAAGGGACACAAGGAGGACATACAGGCGGGCAAGGCACCGGCCTCAGGTATGTTTGTTATTGAGATAAATATGACTACTTCTAGTCTTAATAAAAATTGGATTTTTGATTCTGGGTGGTTTCTCATATTTGTACTGATGTGCAGGATCTGCATGATAGCAGGAGACTGGCTTCGGGGGAGGTAGATCTACGAGTTGGAAATGGAACTTCTGTTGCTGTTTTGGCCGTAGGCACTTTTGTTTTGGAACTGCCCTCGGGGCATGTACTTAAACTAAATGACTGTTATTTTGTTCCTAGTTTAACTAGGAATATTATTTCTGTATCTTTGTTAACCCAGTATGGGTACACTTTTGTATTTAAAAACACCAGGTGTTATTTATATAAAGATGATGCAGAAATTTACACTGCCGATGCAAATAATGGTCTTTATATTTTGAATATAAATAAATCTCCAAAACGTAAAATAACAAACAAAAGGCTCAAAATGAGTAATCCAAAGGAAGAAACTTATTTGTGGCATTGTCGTCTGGGACACATCAACAAGACTCGCATATCCACACTTTCGAAGAGTGGGTACTTGGACGGATTTGATCCAAATTCATATGACGTCTGCGAATCTTGTTTATTAGGAAAAATGCCTAAATCACCTTTTAGTGGTAAAGGTGAACGCGCCACTGAACTGTTAGCCCTCGTTCATAGTGACGTTTGTGGGCCCATGTCTAGCCAGGCTAGAGGTGGATATCGATACTTCATAACCTTTACGGATGATGCATCGCGTTATGGTTATGTGTATCTAATGATGCACAAGTCGGAAACTTTTGAGAAATTCAAAGAGTTTCGACGCGAAGTTGAAAAACAAACAGGCAAGAGTATTAAGACATTACGGTCGGACCGTGGTGGCGAATACTTAAGTAATGAGTTTCAAGATTACTTGAAAGAATTTGGTATTATTTCACAATGGACTCCTCCTGGAACACCACAATTAAATGGTGTGTCTGAACGGAGAAACCGTACCTTGCTTGACATGGTAAGGTCGATGATGAGTCGCACTGAGCTACCTATATCCTTCTGGGGACATGCATTAGAAAGTGCAATTCTTATTTTGAATAGGGTTCCGTCAAAGTCTGTTGAACAGACTCCATATGAGATATGGACAGGAAAGAAACCAGGTTTCTCATTCCTGAAGATTTGGGGTTGCTGGGCATACGTCAAACGTTTGGAAGGTACCAAACTTGAACCCAAATCAGATAAATGCCTATTTGTTGGATATCCTAGGGAAACCAAAGGATATTACTTCTATTACCCACAAGAGAACAAAATATTTGTTGCTCTACATGCGGTTTTCCTTGAGAAGGAATTCCTAATGCAGTGTTTAGTGGGAGGAAAGTAGAACTCGATGAAAGTCGTAGTGATACTTTCTGGCAATGAATCGAGAACGGAACATGAACAGTCCATCCAGGATGAGACTGAACCACAATCTTCAATTACACTAGTTGATGCACCAGAAGGCGTAAAGCCTATTGGATGCAAATGGGTCTTCAAGAAGAAGACCGACATGGATGGCAACGTACAAACGTACAAAGCTAGGCTCGTAGCGAAGGGGTATCGTCAACAACTTGGAGTTGATTATGACGAAACTTTCTCACCCGTTGCCATGATTAAATCCATTCGGATAATGCTTGCGATAGCTGCATATTACGATTACGAAATATGGCAGATGGACGTTAAAACCGCTTTCCTTAACGGAAAACCTGTTGGAGGATGTTTATATGCAACAACCTGACGGTTTTATCGCACCAAGACTTGCAAACAAGGTTTGTAAGTTAAATCGGTCCATTTATGGACTGAAGCAAGCATCGAGGTCATGGAACCAACGTTTTGATAAGGTCATAAAAGAATATGATTTCATTCAAAACGTAGATGATCCTTGTGTATATAAGAAGGTTAGTGGGAGTGCACTGACTTTTATTGTCCTTTATGTCGACGATGTATTGCTTATAGGCAATGACATTCCCATGTTAACGTCGGTGAAAGCTTGGCTTTCATTGAAATTCTCCATGAAAGATCTGGGAAAAGCAAGCTTTTATTCTAGGAATAAAGATCTACAGGGATAGATCTAGAAGGCTACTTGGACTCTCCCAGAGTACATATATTGATAAAGTGTTGAAGAGATTCAACATGGATCAGTCCAAGAGGGGACTGTTGCCAACATCACATGACGTCTATCTATCTAGGGACATGTGTCCTAAAACACAAGATGAGAGAGACAACATGAGTCGGACTCCGTTCGCCTCGGCAGTTGGATCAATCATGTATGCCATGATGATATGTACACGACCTGATGTGTCCTATGCTTTGAGCATGTGTAGTCGATATCAGGCCGATCCAGGAAAGGATCACTGGATGGCGGTTAAGAGTATCCTTAGGTATCTTAAGAGAACTAAGGATGTTTTCTTAATCTATGGAGATGGAGAACTTGAGGTATCTGGGTATACCGATGCAAGTTTCCAAACCGACAGAGACGACTTCAAGTCGCAAACCGGGTACATATTTTGCTTGAATAACGGAGCAGTGAGCTGGAAATCTTCCAAGCAAGATACTGTTGCCGATTCAACAACTGAAGCGGAGTACATTGCAGCAGCTGAAGCAGCAAAGGAAGCGGTTGGATCCGAAAATTCCTAGTTGGATTAGGAGTAGTTCCATTAGCAGCTGAGCCCGTTTTATTGTATTGTGACAATAGCGGGGCCATAGCGCAGGCTAAGGAACCAAGGTCTCATCAACGATCTAAACATGTTCTTCGACGATTCCATCTGATTCGAGAGATCATACATCGTGGCGATGTGAAGATCGAAAAGATCGCATCAGAGGACAACATTGCAGATCCGCTGACGAAAATAATTCCTCGGGAAAAGTTTGAGCGACACATACATAGTTCAGGTATTAGATGCTTGAGTGACTGGCTATAGGCCAAGTGGGAGATTGTTAGACAGTTATGACCCATAGCGTCACTATTTTGTAAATGATATTGTATTATTGTACAAAATTAACTATGTAGTAATGAAATTGCCTTTTACCGTTTTGTAATTTATTTACTTTGATATAAATGGTAAGAGTCCCTATGATTAGTTCGGATTGTGATGATATGAGACGGTATCAATCCATAAAGGTTTAATCATTAAATATCCCTAGTCGTAGTATTATCGAGATTGGACATCGATAATGCGGAATAGACTAGTACTGCACTTGTGCATGTTGTGAGGGCACAATGGCATAGTTCTCATATATTTAAGTATAGGATACTTATGCAAGTGCAGTAGGAGGTTGTGTTTTACCGATGGTACGGAAAACAGCTTCGCTCTGGATAGACCCCGCGGAATCCCATTGGTAGTATGTCTGCGTGTCTATGGGAGTCAGCTTCAGGGTAGGTGCATATGATCTTAACCTGAGACTTGCATCGCTAGTACTTACGACAATCGGTAAACTTTAGTTTTGGTGGTCCAGGGCTTTAACGGGTTCTGTGTACACCTCTTCTGGATTTATCGAGAATCATAGTGTATTGGGTGTGATGTCAAGATGGAAGTATCACTTCAGTCATATGGAGATGATGATCGCGAGGGATACAGAACTAGTACTCTATAATGGTTGCAACCATCGGGATATACTAGGTCAGGATTATCCGATTCAAAGAGACTGGTTGCTTGATGTCCGATATGTGTATCGTACGGGGCAGACACATCTCCAGCCCTAGGCCTTACATGTGATCATCCGATACTGGTTCGATATACACTATACTACGGTATACTACGCCTGTTATAGATCTTATATTCCAATAAGAATATTTCTGGAGAATTGGGTAGGCATGGCGTTTTGCTAGAGGCTAACCTTGTCTTGTAAATCGGTAAAAAACGTAGTACTTGGTACGTACGTATTCAGATAATCTGACGGCCGTCGTATTTACTGCCAACATATCCAGAGATCTCTTGGGTCAATTCCCGAAGATTCACCAATGACGTATGATTCAAACTCGATTATCTTGGATTAATTACGGAGAGACTTTATCTTGGATAAAGTACTATACATAGAGAGAGAACGATTAATTTGGAATTAATCGTAAAATTATTATATTCGATATAATAATCGAAATTCGATTTCGACGCGAAATTAAAATTAGATTTTAATTCGGGCAAACGAGTTAATTTAGAATTAATTCGTTAGCGACGTAAATAATAATTTCGCTAGGCGCAATTATTTATTTAAATTCGATTTAATTAACGAGCGACGTAAGTTTGGTATTTCGGAAATATCGAACCCGAACGCGTGAGTGCACGTGGGCCCACTTTCATTTGGAAACGTGTGGGGCCCACATGACACATGTCATATTATGCATTATTTAATTCTAATGCATTGCATGGAGATAGTGTACAATGCACTCAATGGTTTTGCATGGAAATTGAGTGTTTGACACTCTAAGCCATTGCATGATTTGTGTCATAAGTTTATTATTAATTTAATAAATATTATGGCATAAATATAAATTGATTTTTTGTAACAAAAATCATTCAACTTTTCTCTCTCACATTGCCGAAACTTGCAAGCAGTTTTTGGCTCTCATTTCTTCAATTTTTGTGGCAAGATTTGAAGAAGTTGTGCATTCAAAATCACAACAAAGGCTAGCACCTTCAAGGGATCATACATAGGTGATTTGGGAAACTAATCCTTGAGCTTGGAAGGATCAAACTCGACTTGGAGTCCCTCTTTTCTTCTTGGCCGAGAGCTTCACTGCACAAGGGAGGAATTTCGCATCATCTTAGCTTCCATTTTCAAGTATTGTGAGTATGATTCCGCCATACTTCAATTAATTCATTCATGTATTTATATATTTTGCTTGTTCTTGTTGATCTTGGGGCTTGGTTATTTTTTCTAACACACATGCTAGGCCTGGGGCTGGAATTGTGTCTGCCCCGTACGAAGAATATATCGGATGTCTGGTAACTAGTCTCTATAATCGGATATACATGACCTTGTCATAATATCCCGATAGCTGGAGCATTTAAGAGAACAAGTTTCGTATCCTATGTGATCATCATCTCCATATGACTGGAGTGATACTTTTGTCTTAACATCACACCCAACACACTACGATTCTCAATATACCCAGCATTAGCGTACACAGAACCTGTTAAAGCCCTGGACGACCTCAACTAAAGTATATTGATTGTCATAAGCATTAGCGGTGCAAGTCTCAGGTTAAGACCAAATACACCTACCCTGATTGCAGACTCCCATAGACACATAGTCATACTACCAATGGGATTTCGCGGGGGTTTATCCAGAGCGAAGCTGTTCCCGTACCGTCGGTAAAACACAACCTCCTATTACACTTGCATGAGTATCCTATACCCAAATATATGAGAACTATGCTGTTGTGCCCTCACAAACGCGCACAAGTGTAATACTAGTCTTTTTCGTATTTATCGATCTCCAATCTCGATAATACTCTGACTATGGATATTTAATGATTTATCCTACGTGGACTGATACTGTCTCAAATCATTCTCCGTCTAGGAACAAATCATAGGGACTTCTCATCATTTATATATCTAGGTGATCCAATCACAAATGATAAGAGTGCAATTTCCATGGTCACATAGTTAATTTGTACAATAACACCATGATCTGTACAAATAGTGATGTTATGGGTCATAATTTTCCAACAATGTAGGCGTTACGTTTCGCCGTCCCCCTAGTCCTTTACATGTGCATATGTCATCTTTCAAATCCATAAGTTATATACTGAGGTGGGTTTTTCCCCCATGCCTCGAAAACATAAAAATCATGCTTTGAATCTCAAAACTGTATAAAATATTTTCTTTTCAATAGCATCAGAAAATCAAATATGGCTAGCGCCCTAAATACTGAAAGTAAGTCTGTGTTTAAATAACATAAATGAAAAATCAACTGGAAAAAAGAGTGTCCACTCACAGATTTGGAGTTCTGCTAGCAAAGCGTCACTATGCCGAAATATTTTGTAGTTCCTGCAATAACCCTCAAAGGACAACTCGATTAGAATTTATGTCGTATAATACATTACGAAATTATCGTCACTATATCATGTTCTATATTTGTGTTATGGTAATTGACATGTATATAGAGTAACATGAAGCCTTTCTGTTGGTATCTAATGTTCTGGGTTAAAACTGGATAAGCTAAAATCTTTATTCTGAGAAATGGTCTCACGTCGCGACGCACAGACTTGCACATCACGACGTGACATGAGAAAAATTGAGACAGTGGGTTGATTTTTGGTTCGCATCGTGACACGAGTCCATACGCGTTGCGATGCGCACATGACAGAATCGAATTTGGGGTTATTTTTCCAGATCATGTCGCAACGCAAGGCTAGTTTCAGCGCCTAAAATTCTACTTTTCTATGCCATACTCAACAATCCTCATGCCCTTAAGCTAAGACCATCACATGGGAACTTTTCCAAGTTCAAAACTCATATCATATCACCACCTATTATCTAGAATTCTAAGATCACCAAGCATAATTCCTCAATTATAGTCATATTCTTACAATCGTTATTATATGATTATAACTTCAAAATATTACCCAAAATACATGTTACCAACTCTATCAAAGCTAATTATGCAACTTTCTTTGCTAGGGTAAAGCAAGGTACGAATTGGGGCTTCAACAATTCAAACTGAAAACTGTAAATAGAAGAGGAAAGTGATAAGGAACTTACTTTGCATGAGATGGACTTGAAATCATCACTTATTGCTTCCAAAAATTTGCTTGAAAAGTGAGAAGACAAATTGAAGAACTTCCCTTACCACTCACTTTGACTTGCTCATGATTATCCGATAATAAAGAGACTAGTTGCTAGTGATCCGATATACGCTTAGTACGGGGAAGACATTGTACCAGCCCCAGGCCTTGCATGTGATCATCCGATACTGGATCGAAATATGCAATACTACGTATACTACGCCTGATATAGATCATATATTCTTATAAGGATATTTCTGGAGAATTGGGTAGGCATGGCGCTTTGCTAGAAGCCAACCTTGTCTTGTAAATCGGGAAAAACGTAGTACTACGTACTTACGTGTTCGGATAGTCCGACGACCGAATTTACTGCCAATATATCCAGGGATCTCATTGGTCGCTTCCCGAAGATTCACCGATGACGTATGACTCGCACTTTAATTAATATGGGATTAATTAGATGAGAGAGAAAATTAATCTGGGATTAATTACGGAGATATTTTATCTGGGATAAAATATTAATAAAGAGAGAAAACGATTAATTTGGAATTAATCGATAAAATAATATATTTGATATATTATACGAAATTGGATTTCGACGCGGAATTGAAATTAGATTTTAATTCGGGCAAACGAGTTAATTTAGAATTAATTCGTTAGCGACGCGAATAGTGATTTTGCTAGGCATAATTATTTAATTGCATCGCAAAGGAAAATTCGTTAATTTGTAATTAGCGAACCCGAGCTCAGGAGTGTTTGTGAGCGCACTCGTATTTAGAATTCAAGTGTGGCCCGCAAGTCACATCAAGCGTCAAATCGCTAGTCACATCAAGCGTCAAATCATTAGTCACTTTGAGTGATGTGACAACTTGTCACTTGATTGATTGAGTGATGTGAATAGTTGATGTGGTGGTTGAAAGCCTTTATTGCCTTGACTTTTTGGAAAAGAATTTGGTAAATCAATTAATTGATTTTTGAAAATCAATTAAAGTGTATTAGATACACAAATTTGGAACAAACCAACACATCTCACTCTCTCACTTTCTCTTCCTCTCTTTCTCGGCAAAATGGACATTTTCTTTCTTATGTTTTCTGGTTTTCACTGAAAATGGCAAGGAGAAGCTAAGGTATTTTGTGGCAAAAGTCCTAAGTGCTAGCACACATTCGGGGTCACGCGAAGGTGATAGGGAACCGCACATGTGAGCATGGAATTTCAACTAAAGCTTGGAGCTTGATGGAACCAAACATGGCCGAATCTTGGAGAGCCATTTCAGCTCACTGCCGTGACCACCAATGAGGGCAGAAAAGAATTTTTGTCTTCAATGCATCGCCTCAACCGATCGATGTAAGTATTCTGCAACTTCCTCGTTGTATTCACATGTTGTTTTATGCTTGATAATCGATCCTCGGGACCGTAGAAACTCCAACAATGGTATCAGAGCGTTGATTAAGCATGAAACTTGACTTAGGGTTAAAATTGGGTAAAATGTATTTGAGCATGATTTGGTTAAATTGGATGATTGAGTATGCTTAAATCATGTTGAATTGAAGTTTGATTGGACCAATGTCTTGGGATTTTTTATTTTTGATTTATTGGATGAGTTGGAATCATGTTGGGAAAGTTGATTGTGGATTTAATTGGATTAAAACCGAATCGATTTATAAAAACCCTAATTGCCGAGACATATAGCATGAATTGGGTTTGATTTTTGTTTCAAATATGTTGGACATGTTTTAATGTAGATAAGCATAATTAATTAGGCTAATTGATGTTTTAGAAATGTTAATTTGGTTAATTAACTATGAAATACACTTTGAGTAATTAAATTGTGAAATTGGAATTTTGTAATTTAGTTATGTTGGGCTTAAATTGGATTTGGGCTTGTGAAGTTGTTATTGGACTTTATTGGGCTTGATTGTACCAAGTTAGGTTTAGGCTAAATTGGTTGGATCCAATTGGGCCCAAAACCGTTTCCATAAAGTCCAAATGCGACTAATGGACCTTAATAATTTAATTGGGCCTAATGGGCCTAAATTGATTTCTAGGCTTATGGGGTTATTCCTTGATTGGGCTTTGGTTATTGGGTTTGACCCAAGTTGACCAAAAGTCCATGCCTTAAGAAATTAATTAAAAGCCCATTGGACTTTAATTAAATTAACGTTGGACGTTAATCGGGCTTTGAGACCCATAACGATTAAATTTGGAATTTAAGTCGTAAAGGTTCGTTAATAAAGTGTAATATTTAATTTGGAATTAAATAGCGAATTAGTATTAAATACATATTAAATTGGATTTAATGTTGTAGTTTAATATAATTCAAGAATTCGTACTTTGAGTACTTATTCGCAAAACGAGTTTGACTCGCACAAAATCAAATCGTTGTTTGAACATTGGATGGTCATTAATTATCAGATTAATTAATTGGATTAGATTGATTGATAACATGCTTGTGTGAATACATGGTTGCGATGCATGAATAATGTATATCGGATGGATATTAGATGGGTGGGGCAAATTTGGAAATTGTTGTAATAAATTTAGAATTTATTAATTAGACCTGCATGTCCAGCCTATTACTGTTGGACAATTATGACCCATAGCGTCACTATTTGTACAGATCATGGTGTTGTTGTACAAATTAACTATGTGACAAAGGAGAATGCACTATAATCATTTGTGATTAGATCACCAAGATGTATAAATGATAGGAGGTCCTTATGATTTGTTCCTGGATTGAGAATGATATGAGACAGTATCAATCCATGATGGATAAATCATTAAATATCCCTATTCAGAGTATTATCGAGATTGGACATCGATAAATGCGTAAAAGACTAGTATTACACTTGTGCGCGTTGTGAGGGCACAACGGTATAGTTCTCATATATTTGGGTATAGGATACTCATGCAAGTGTAATAGGAGGTTGTGTTTTACCGATGGTACGGGAAACAGCTTCACTCCGGATAGACCCCCTCAGAATTCCATTGGTAGTATGACTATGTGTCTATGGAAATCTGAAATCAGGGTAGGTGTATTTGGTCTTAACCTGAGACTTGCACCGCTAATACTTGCGACAATCAATTTACTTTGGTTTTGGTCATCCAGGGCTTTAACAGGTTCTGTGTACGCCTCTGCTGGGTATATTGAGAATCGTAGTGTGTTGGGTGTGATGTCAAGATGAAAGTATCACTCCAGTCATATGGAGATGATGATCGCGTATGGATACAGAACTGGTTCTCTAAAGGGTTGCAACCATCGGGATAATATGACTTGGTCATGATTATCTGATAATAAAGAGACTAGTTACTCGTAATCCGATATATGTTTCGTACGGGGCAGACACTGTACCAGCCCCAGGCCTTGCATGTGATCATCTGATACTGGATCGAGATACGCAATACTACGTATATTATGCCTGATATAGATCTTATATTCCTGTAAGGATATTTCTGGAGAATTGGATAGGCATGGCTTTTTTCTAGAAGCCAACCTTGTCCTGTAAATCGGTACAAACGTAGTACTACGTACTTACGTGTTCGGATAGTCTGACAACCGTATTTACTGCCAACATATCCGGGGATCTCATGGGTCGCTTCCCGAAGATTCATTGATGACGTATGACTCGCACTTTTATTAATATAGGATTAATTAGATAAGAGAGAAAATTAATTTGGGATTAATTACAGAGATATTTTATCTGGGATAAAATATCATAGAAAGAGAGATAACGATTAATATGGAATTAATCGATAAAATAATATATTCGATATATTATACGAAATTGGATTTCGAAGCGGAATTAAAATTAGATTTTAATTCGGGCGAACGAGTTAATTTAAAATTAATTCCTTAGCGACGTGAATAGTGATTTCTCTAGGCAAAATCATTTAATTACGTCGCAACGGAAAATTCGTTAATTTGGAATTAGCGAACCCGAACCTGAGATTATTTACGAGTGCATTCGCATTTCGAATTCGAGTACGGCACGCAAGTCAAATCATGCGTCAAATTGCTAGTCGCATCAACCATCAAATCATTAGTCACTTTGAGTTATGTGATAACTTGTCACTTGATTGATTGAGTGATGTGACTTGATGGAAGTGGTTGGAAAGCTTTTGAAAGCTTCAATGACATATATTGCTATTTTATTATTTGGTATATGTTAAATTGATTTTAGAAATCAATTAACCATTACACATTTTCCAATTCTCTCTCTCCTCTCACGATTTTGGGAGCCAAAATCTTCATCTCTCTCATTCGGCCAACAGGCCATTTTTCTTCTGGTTTGACCGTGAAAATGGAAGAAAAATGGAAGCAAAGTGTGATGTTTTTTTATGGCAAAAACATCAGAGCTGGCACTCCGAGAGACATGCGAAGGTGATAGGGAAGTCCACCCATGAGCTTGGGATCATTTCACAAAGCTTGGAGCTTGACGGAGGACCTCACATGGCCGAATCTTGGAGGAAACCAGCAGCTCATTGCCGTGACTTGGAGAGGGCAGAAAATAATTTTTCTTGTCCACCGCATCGCTCAACCGATCGATGTAAGTATTCCACAACTTCTTCGTATGTATTCACATGTTTTCATTGCTTGTTATTCGATCCTCGGGACCGTAGAAATCCAACATTGGTATCAGAGCGGAGTAAAAGCATGAAATTTGATTAGGGCTTAAAATTTGGGTAAAATATATTTGAGCATGATTTGATTAAATTGGATGTTTGAGTATGCTTAATACATGTTTAATTGAAGATTGATTTGATCAATTTCAAGAAAAATTGTTTGGAACAAATTTCCCCTAATTTGTTAGCTTGGCCGAGAGTATTAGTGCCCTAATTCTTGGTAATTTTTTATTTCGCTGATCATTGGATGACTTGAAACGATTGGGAATGTTGATTTAATGTCGATTATGGATTTAATTGGATTGAAACCGAATCGGACAAAAATAACCCCAAATTGCCGAGAGCTATAAAGCATGATATGGGTTTGATTTTTGATGAAATGTGTTGGACATGTTTTGTTGTTAAAAAGCATGATTAATTAGTCTAATTTGGTGTTTTGGAAATATTGATTTGGGTAATTAGTTATGCTATACACTTTATGTAATTAAATTGTGAAATTGGGTTTTTGTAATTTAATTATATTGGGCTAATTTTGGAAATTGGGCTTGTAATGTTGTAAATAGGCTTATTGGGTTTGGTTGTACTGAGTTGGGTTTAGGCTAAATTGGTTGGATCCAATTGGGCCCAAAACCGCTTCCATAAAGCCCAAATGCGACTAATGGACCTTTAAGTATTTAATTGGGCCTAATGGGCCTAAATTGATTTCTAGGCTTATGGGTAATTCCCGGATTGGGCTTTGGTTATTGGGTTTGACCCGAGTTGACCAAAAGTCCACGCCTTGAAGAAATTAATTAAAAGCCCCTTGGACTTTAATTTAATTGACGTTGGACGTTAATTGGGCTTTGAGACTCGTAACGATTAAATTTGGAATTTAAATCGTAAAGGTTCGTTATATAAAGTGTAATTTTTAATTTGGAATTAAATAGTGAATTAGTATTAAATGCAAATTGAATTGGATTTAATTTTGTAGTTTAATTTAATTCAAGAATTCGTACTTTGAGTACTTATTCGCAAAACGAGTTTGACTCGCGCAAAATCAAATCGTTGTTTGAACATTGTATGATCACTAATTATCAGATTAATTAATTTGATTAGATTGATTGATAACATGCTTGTGTGAATACATGGTTGCGATGCATGAATAATGTATATCAGATGGATATTAGATGGGTGGGGCAATTTTAGAAATTGTTGTAATAAATTTGGAATTTATTAATTGGACCTGCGTGTCCAGCCTTATCTCCTTACTCTTTGTATTCTATTCTTACCTATTCCCATCAATGTAAATGAGGTTTCTTTAGAAGTGTAGTGTAACGGGTAGAAGTAATACATGTGCTAGCGGGAGAGAGAAACATAGAGATTTGATCTAGGATCATTATGTAAAGTATCCATCTGTATATCATTATTATTTTATTATACGCGCTTTATTATGTATTTAGAATGCATGTTTAAGGGTGTATGATGATGAGACCTTAACAAAGATAATAAATTGGTTGCCAATTTGCACGCGAAAAACCTTCATAAAATATTAAGCGTTTTTCCTTCCATTGAGTGATTCTTACTCAAGATCTAAGACTGGCATTGGTTTGTTGGCCAAAGTCAAGGCCTTTATCCGTCGAGGATGTGTTTGAATCACGAGAGCTTTGTTCCATATCGGTGTCTTGTCCAAGTTGTGGTTTGTTGGCCAAAGTCAAGACCACTTCTTGTCCATCGACATTGATTACGAAGCTTTCCAAGGTCAATGGGTTCCGCTTAACTGGGATCACTAAGTTTGTTGTGCCAAAGCCAAGGCTTTTTTTGATTCAGAGGAAAAAGTTAGGCAATATATTGGATATATTGGCATCTATAAGATATATGTTTCGGACTTGGATGTCCCCCTACTTGATCTAGGAATTGGATTGGATCCATTTGATCTTAGAGATCTACCTAGTTAATTATCATACAATTTGTTGGCCAAAGTCAAGATTGTGTGATATTTAACGAGATCCTAGCCCACTAGGAAACACGGTTTCCCGAGTACTCGACAGAGGGTTAGAGGCTCGCCGAAAAATAGTGGGAGGCAAGAATTGAATTTGCAATATTCGTTTAATTACTTGCCATACGCGCTCATTATAAATATCATTCGTCAATTAAATTAATTATTAGTTGGACTAATATTTAATTGTTGTTTTAATTAATAGTTGGACTGTATTCAAACAAATTAAAAGTATAGTTGATTAATATAGTTGGACTATAATAATCATTATATTTAAAAGTACCTGAAATCATTGATTAAGTAGTTGGACTATTAGAATCAAGATAAAATTGAAAGATTGACATTTAAAACATAATCCTAGGGAAAATGTATTTAAATGGTTTAATTTTCAAATTGGGAATAAAATTTCAGGATGGTCCTGGAAAATAATAAGTTACTTTATTCGATAAAATAACATATTAGGCCTAAGCCCGGAGTTAAGCAAATAGTAGAGCATAATCTTTGGAAGATTTATGTGATGATAACTTTAATGCTTAATCCATTAAGCTTGTCGCAGTAGACTCCTTAATTTCTTAATCAGAACTAAAGATTAGATCCTTAAAGTATGATAAAGAAATTGAAGGATCTTCATAAATCTATCTTTAGATTTTAGAAGTCTAAATTGCAATAATAAACTCTTGGAGAGTTAATGACTATTCTCTAGGAAATAAAGTCAAAGTTTGCAATAAGGCAAGTAGCGCAAGGCGCACCTTATTTCAATATTCTAGTTGACCAAGGCTTGGCCAAAGGCTTCTGGAATGTTGAAAAGGGCAAAGGCAAAATCAATATAATCTTCTAGGAAGATAAAAGACATATCCCAAAATGTCTTCCTAAATTGTGGCAAACGGGATCGCGGAAGCGTGACTGCCGTTTGGACAAAGCAGACATGAAGGAATTGAAGACGGGCTAGGCTCTGACTTCAAATATGTTTGTCATAAAATATGTTCACTACTAGTATTAAAATTGGATTTTAAATACTTAGTGTGATACATAAATATGTACTTTTGTACAGAATCAGCTATGAGCAGGATACTGACATCAATTGAGATTAATCTACGAATTGGAAACGGGACGACTGTCACTGTTTTAACCGTAGATACCTAATTTAGGAACTACCCTTCGAGTGTGTACCTAAATATGGAAACTATTATAATGTAACTAGTTTGACTAGAAACATTATCTCTGTATCAATGTTTAATCCGTTGCAGATTTACCTTTATAATCTAGAACACTAAAGTGTTTCATTATATAAAGATGATATTGAGATAAACACATTAGATGTGAATAACAACATTTATATTTTGAATATAAATAAATCTCAAACATACAACATGACAAACAAACAGCTCAAACTGATTTGATCAGATGAAACTTAATTGTGGCATTGTTGTCTCGGAAATAATTAAACAAGACTCGTATATCCATACTTTCGAAGAGTGGGTACTCGGACATATTTGATTCCATTCAAATAAAGTCTACGAATCTAGTTTATTAGGCAATGTGCCTAAAACACTATTTACTTGGTAAAAGTGCAAGTGCCACCGATCTCTTAGCCCTAGTTCATAGTGAAGCAAGTGGGCCCATGTCTAGCTAGGCTAGAGGTGGATATGAATATTTCTTGACCTTTACGGATGTGGCATCGCGTTATGGTTATGTGTTTCTTTTGAAGAACACAAATCGGAAACTTTTAAAGTTTTCGACACAAAATAGACAAACAGATCGGCTAAAGTATTAAACTGTCATGGTAAGACCGTAATGGAAAATATTATGCAATAAGTTTCTAAAATACTAGAAAGAGTATAGTATTCTTTCAATGAGAACTCCTCCCTGAACACGTCAATCTGACAGTGTGTCCGAACCGAGAAACCAAATTTTGTTGGACATAATTAGGTTAATCCTGAGTCGCTCTAAGCTACCATTTCCTTCAACGGATAAGCTTTAAACAGTGCAGAACTTATTTAGAATAAGGTTCCATAAAAATCTGTTTGACATATTTCATATTAGATATGAACATGAAAGAAACTGGGTTTTCTTATTCCTGATAATTTCAGAATGCTAGGCATATGTTTGGATGATACCAAACTAAAACCCAAATCGGATAAGTGACAATTGTAGGTTATCATAGTGATACCAAAGTATAGTACTTATACAACTCACAAGAGAACAATGTAATTATTGCTCACCATGCGGTTTTCCTAAGAGGAATACCGATATACAGAGGTAAGTGGGAGGATAGTAAAACTCGATGAAAATCGCAGTAATACAATTCCAGGCACATATTCCTAATGGAACACAAATAGTTCATCTAGGATGAAACTATACCATAATTTTCGAATACACAAGAACCGCGTAAGTCGGAGAGAATCAGAAAACAACCTAGGGTATGGGTTTCTGATCTCACCTCATAAAGATGTCAATCTTTTGAGGAATACCAACTAACTATGTATGAGGAAGTGATACAAGGTATCAACTCCCTATTATGGCAAAGTGCCATAAAGTCTGAAGTGAATTCCATGTATATCAACTATGTTTGGATACTAGTTGATGTACCGCAAGGCATTGTGCATATTGGTACTATATAAGTCTTCAAGGAAGACATACATGGATGGCAACATACCAACGTATAAAGCTAGGCTTTTAGCGGAAAGGTATCGTTATCAACATTGTGTTAATTATGATTCAACCTTTTACCTGTTGCCACGGTAAATCCATTTGGATAATGCTTTCCTTAAACGGAAACCTTTAAGAGGATGTTTACAACATCCTGTCGGTTTTTCGTATCAAAACTAGCAAACAAGGTTTGCAGGTTATTCGATCCAGGTTTGGATTGAAGCAAGCATTAGGTTCTTGGAATTATCGTTTTGATGTAATCGTAATAGATTATGATTTAATTCAAAACGAAATGATTCTTATGTATACAAGTAGGTTAGTGGGAGCGCACTGACAGTGAATGTCCTATAAATACTGATAATATATGTCATTTCTTGGAAATGATATTCCCATAATTATAATCGGTGAAAGCTTGGCTTTCGAGAAAACTCTCCGAAGAACTCGTACATTGAAAAATGTACGTGACCTGGTGTCTCATACGCTTTGAGCATATGGATTCACAAACAGGCCAATCCAAGTGATAGTCTCTGGATTAAAGTTAAGAACATCCATTAATATCTTAGAGATCTAAGGATGCTATCTTATACTATGGAGAATGAGAACTTGAAGTGACTGAGATCACTGTAGCAAGCTTCCAAACCGATAAAACGACTATAAGTCGTAACAACGGTACTATACAGTTTGAATAACGGTACAGTGAGCTGGAAATCTTCCAAGCAAGATATTGTTACCGAATAAACAATCAATGCGGGTTATTGCAGCAGTTGAGGCAGCAATAGAAGCCATTTGGGTCGATAACAAATCTAATTAGATTAGATATAGTTCTATTAGCAGCTGAGCTAGGCGTCAGCACATGATAAAGAATTAATGGTCTGATCAACGATCCAGATACATACTTCGATATTCATGATTCGTTCAGATCATACATCGTGGCGATGTGATGATCAAATAAATCGTGTCAGACGATAATCATGCAAATCGTTGACGAAAGCCTTTTCTCAGCAGTTTGAGCCAACCGTAAATAGTTCGGGTGTTAGACACTCGAGTGACTGGCTATAGGCCAAGTGGGAGATTGTTGGACAATTAAAACCCATAGCGTCACTATTTGTACAGATCATGGTGTGTTGTACAAATTAACTATGTGACAAAAGAGAATGCACTCTTTGTTGGACAAAATGACCCATAGCGTCACTATTTGCACAGATCATTGTGTTGTTGTAGCAAATTAACTATGTAATAAGGAAATTGCACTCTCATCATTTGTGATTAGATCACCATAGATATATAAATGAAGAGAGGTCCCTATGATTAGTTCCTGGATTGAGATGATATGAGACAGTATCAGTCCACGAAGGATTAATCATTAAATATCCCTAGCCGTAATATTATCGAGACTGGACATCGATAATGCGGAATAGGCTAGTATTGCACTTGTGTGCGTTGTGAGGGCACAACGGCATAGTTCTCATATATATAAGTATTGGATACTTATGCAAGTGCGATAGGAGGTCGTGTTTCACCGATGGTACGGGAAACAGCTTCGCTCTGGATAGACCCCTCGGAATCCCATTGGTATTATGACTATGTGTCTATGGGAGGCCGAAATCAAGGTAGGTGTGTATGGTCTTAACCTGAGACTTACATCGCTAATACTTACGATAATCGATAGACTTTGGTCTTGGTGGTAGGGGACTTTAAACGGGTTCTGTGTACACCACTTCTGGGTTTATCAGAGAGTCATAGTGTATTGGGTGTGATGTCAAGACGGAAGTGTCACTTCAGTCATATTGGAGTTGATGTCACGCAGGATACGGTACTAGTGCTCTTGAGTGTGCGCAACCAATCGGGATATTGTGACCAGGTCATGTATATCCGATTATAGAGACTATGTTACCAGACATCCGACATGTGCTTCGGACGGGGGTAGACACTTATCCAGCCCCAGCCCTAGCACGTGACTATCCGATATTGGGCCAATATACACAATACTACGGTATACTACGCTTGATACAGATCTATATATTCCTGTAAGAATTTTTGGAGAATTGGGTAGGCATGGCGCTTTGCTAGAAGCCAACCTTGTCTTAAAGTCGGTACAAACGTAGCACGAGGTACTTACGTGTTCGGATAGTCCGATAACCGTATTTACTGCCAACATATCCGGAGATCTCATGGGTCGCTTCCTGAAGATTCACCGATGACGTATGACTCGCACTTTGATTAATCTGGGATTAATTAGAAAAGAGAGATAGAATTAATCTGGGATTAATTCGATGAGAGAGAAAATTAATTTGGGATTATTTGCGGAGATATTTTATCTGGGATAAAATATTAATTAAAGAGAGAGAACGATTAATTTGGAATTAATCGATAAATTAATATATTCGATATATTAATCGAAATTGGATTTTGACGCGGAATTAAAATTAGATTTTAATTCGGGCGAACGAATTAATTTAGAATTAATTCGTTAGCGACGTGAATAGTGATTTCGCTAGGCGTAATCATTTAATTACGACGCGACGGAAAATTCGTTAATTTGGAATTAGCGAACCCGAGCCCGAGAGTGATTGCGAGCGCATTCGCATTTCGAATTCGAGCGCGGCACGCGCGAGTCACATCAAGCGTCAAATCGTTTGTCACATCATGCGTCAAATCAATTGTCACTTTGAGTGATGTGACTTGACAACATGTCACTTTATTAAAGTGATGTGATGTGACTTAAAGTAAAAAGTAAAGGAGATGGAATATGAAAAGGTTTGGAATATATATATATATGTTTTATTTATTTTTGAAAATAAATGAATAATATATATTACTTTTTCTTTTCCCTTTTTCTATCATATTCGGTCCTCTCTCTCTTACATGCAGTACACGGTTCTCTTTTCCCTCTCATTTTTTCCTCTCTTCTTCACGGCATCACTGCCGATTCTTCTTCATTTTTCTGGTTTTCACCGAAAATTTGAGAAGCAAAATGGAAGATGAACTAGTGCTAGCACACCTTGAGGCATACATAGGTGATAGGGAAGTGATTCTTTGAGCTTGGAAAGCTTGAAGCTTGGAGCTTCAATGGAGTCCATGCAAGGCCGAAAATGGTGGAGTCCAAACCAGTCCAAACCGAGCAGCCCACTGTCAAGGAAAGCTACTGCCGAGCTCAATGGAGGATGAAAACGCAGCTTGTGTTCTTCCTAGCATCAAAACCCATCAATGTGAGTATATCCGCACCTCCTTTGATGTGTTCATATGCGGTTTTTGTGCATGATTTGTTGATCTTGGGACTTGAATTGAACTCAACAATGGTATCAGAAGCTTTTGATGCATGAAAACCGAATTAGGGTTCTTGAGCAAATTTGGGCTTTTTGATTTTAGCTTGATTCTGACAAATTGATTGTTTAAGAATGCTTATATATGATCTAATTTGAGTTATATGTAATCAATTTGATAAAAAAATTGATTGGATTGATTTTCCCCAATTTGCTTATTTTTGGTCAAAACTTTAATTTGGGTAAACTCGATTTAGGCATGATTTGGTTGAATTGTTTGATGAAGTATGCTTGAATGAGGTTGAATTGAAGTTGTGCATGATCAATTTCAAGAAATTGGATTAGATCAATTTTCCCCAATTCTTTAGGTTGAACATGAAACTTGAAATTGGGTAAATGTGTTTGAGCATGTTTTAATTGAATTGGATGTTTAAGTATGCTTAGAACATGTTTAATTGAGATTGTGTGTGATCAATTCATGAAATTGGATTGGATTCAATTTTCCCAAATTGGAGGCTTGGCCGAAAATTGCATAACCCTAATGTCTTGGTAATTTTGTTTTGTTTGATCATTGGATGACTTAAAACAATTGGTTAATGTTGTTTTGAAGTTCAATTGGATTGAATTTTGATTTGGAACATTTTTCCCTTTTAAAGTGGCTTGGCCGAATCTTTATGGACATGAAATTCATTGTGATTTTGTTGTTTGATTCATTGGATGAATTGAATTGATTTGGGAAATTAAGATTGTGGACTCAATTGGATTGAAACCGAATCGAATTGAAAAACCCCTAATTGCCGAGACTTGAAAGCATGTTAATTGGGTTTGATTTTGATTGAATTGTGTTGGACACTATTTGGTTGTTAAAGTGCATGATTAATTAGGCTAATTGATATTTTAGAAATGTTAATTGGGTAATTGATTGTGTATTACACTTAGGTTAATTAATTGTGAAATTTGGAATTTTATAAGTTAATTAATTTGGGCTTGATTTTGGAAATTGGGCTTGTTAGGTTGTAATTGGGCTTTTGGGCTTTGTTGTAACAAAGTTGGGTTTAGGCAAAATTGGTTGGATCCAATTAGGGCCAAAACCGAATCCAAAAGGTCCAATTATGACTTAATGGACCTTAATTATTTATTGGGCCTAATGGGCCAAAATTAATTTAAAGGCTTATGGGGTAACTCCCGGATTGGATTTTGGTTGTTCGGTTTGACCCGAGTTGACCAAAAGTCCACGCCTATAGAAATTAATTAAAAGCCCATTGGACTTTAATTAAATAAAACATTAGATGTTTATCGGGCTTTGAGACCCGTTGCGATTAAATTTGGAATTTAAGTCGTAAAGGTTCGTTAATAAAAGTGTAATATTTAATTTAGAATTAAATAATGAATTAGAATTAAATACGTATTAAATTGGATTTAATTATGTAATTTAATTTAATTCGTAGAAATCGTACTTTGAGTACGTGTTCGCAATAACGAGTTTGACTCGAACAAAATCAAATCTTTGTTTGAACATTGGATGATCACTAATAATCAAGATTAATTAATTTGATTGATTGATTGATAACATGCTTGTATGAATACATGGTTGTGATGTTTGAATAATGTATATCGGATGGATATAATCGGGTTGGGCGATTTTGGAAATTGTAATAAATTTGATTTATTATTGGACCTGCGTGTCCAGCCTTATCTCATATTCATTGTATTCTCTTCTCACCTATTCCCCTCCATGTAAAAGAGGTTTCTTTAGAAGTGTAGTGTAACGGGTAGAGAATAGTACAAGTGCTAGCTTGAGTGAGAAAGGGAGAGATTTGATCTAGGATCAATGTGTTAAGTATCCATCCGCATATATTATTATATTATTTTTTTTTATACGCTTTATTATGTATTTAGAATGCATGTTTAAGGGTGTATGATGATGAGACCTTAAGAAAGATAATTAAATTGGTAGCCAATTTGCACGCGAAAAACCCTCGTTAAATATCAAGCGTCATTTCCTTCCATTGAGTGATTCTTGCTCAAGATCGGAGATTGTCAGGGTTGTTTTTGACCAAAGTCAAGCCCTTGTCAGTCAAAGATGTGCTTTAATCACGAGGCTTTGTTATATATCGGTGTCGTGTCCAAGTTGTGGTTTGTTTTTGACCAAAGTCAAGACCACTTCTTGTCCATAGACATTTGATTACGAAGCTTCCCTGTCAATGGGTCCACGCTTGACTGGGATCACTAGGTTTGTTTTTGGCCAAAGCCAAGGCCTAGTTGATTCAGAGGAAAACGGGTAGGGTATATATTCGATATATAAGCATATATTAGATATATGTTTCGGACTTGGATGTCCACCTACTGGATCTAGGAGTTGGATGGGATCCAATTGATCTTCGACATCTACCTTGTTAATTATCATACAATTTTTGTTTGACCAAAGTCAGGATTGTATGATACTTTAACGGGATCCTAGCCCACTAGGAAACACGGTTTCCCGAGTACTCGACAGAGGGTTAGAGGCTCGACGAAAAATAGTGGGAGGCAAGTATTGAATTTGCAACATTCGTTCAATACTCGCCAACGCGCTATTTTATTATTTCGTATTAGATTAAATGTTAGTTGGACTAATATTTAAATTGTTGTTTTTAATAAACAGTTGGACTGTATTATACTTGATTATATATAATTGGATTATATTAATCAATATATTTGAATTAATTAATTTCAGTTTACAGTTGATTTTATAATTGGATTATAGTAATCAATGTAATTGAGGTTAATTAATTTGGATTATATTTGATTATATAGTTGGACTATTATAATCATTATAATATATATAGTACCACTAATCGTTGATTAAATAGTTGGACTATTGTAATCAAGATAAGAAATTGAAAAGTTGGATATTTAAAATATAATCTGGGATTAAAATATTTTAAATGATTTAATTTTCAAATTGGGAATAAATAATAAGGTTACTTTATTTGATAAAATAACTTATGTACGTTACGCCCAAAATTAAGCAAATAGTAGAGCATAAAATCTTGGAAGATTTATGTGTGATGATGACTTTAATGCTTAATTAAAATACTTACAATAAATCTATCTTTAGATTTAAAAGTATTAAAATTGCAATTAATAATTCTTTGAGAATGATTTGACATTCTAGTGGAGAAAAGTCAAAGTTTGCAATTGGGCATGTAGCACAAGGTGCACATCGTTTCAATATCCAAAACCCAAGGCTTGGCCAAAGGTTGTGAAATATCGAAAATGATAATTGACATATCCGAAGTGACTACCATTTGGATATGGAAGACACGAAGGAATTAAAGAAAAGGCGAGGCTCTAACTTTAAAAATGTTTGTCAAAGTTATGTTCACACTAGTATTGAAATTAGATTTTAAATACTTAGTGTGGTACATAAAATATATGTATTGATGTTCAAAATCTGCTTTAACAGGATACTGACTTCAAGCTGAGATTGCTCTGCGAATCGGACGGGACGAAAGTCGCTGTTTCGACCGTAGATACCTAAGTTTAGGAACTACCCTTCGGGTATGTACTTAATTAGGAACTGTTATGATGTAACTAGTTTGACTAGAAACATTATCTCTATATCAGTGTTTAATCCGTTACGGATAAAAACCTTTATATTATAGAACACTAAGTGTTTTATTATATAAAGATGATACTGAGATAAATACATTAAATATAATAACAGAATTTATATTTTGAATATAAATAAATATCAAGCATATAAAATGACAAATAAAAGTCAAATTGATTTGATCAATAGAGACTTATTTGTGGCATTGTTGTCTAGGACACAATTAACGAGACTCGTATATCCACACTTTTGAAGAGTGGGTACTAGGACTGATTTGACTATTCAAATAAGGTCTACGAATCTAGTTTACTAGGTAAAGTACCTAAAATACTATTTACTAGGTAATAGTGTAAAGGCCACCGATCTGTAAACCCTATTCATGGTGAAGTAAGTGGGCCCATATCTAGCTTGGCTAGATGTGTACATGAATATTTCGTGACCTTAACGGATGTGGCATCACGTTATGGTTATGTGTTTCTTTTGAAGAACACAAATACGAAACTTTGAGTTTCGACACGAACGAAGTATACAAACAGATCGGCTGTAGTATTATGCCGCTACGGTAAGACCGTATTGGTAAATACTTAAGCAGTAAGTTTCATACGTACATGAAAGAGTACGGTATTCTTTCATATGAGGACTCCTCCCGAGACACGTCAATTGACGGTGTGTCAGAACTAAAAACCAAGTTTTGTTGGACATGATTAGGTTTTTCGCGAGTCGCTCTGAGCTACTGTTTCCTTCAACAGGGTATGTATTAACAGTGCAAAACTTATTTAGAATAAGGTTCCATGTAAATGTTTTGACAGATATCGTATAGCATATGAACGGGAAGAAACCGAGTTTCTCATTCCTGACAATTTGGGTATGCTAGGCATAACGTTTGGATGATACCAAACTAAGGACCCAAATTGGATAAGTGCCAATATAGGTTATCCTAAGGGAAACCATAAGTATAGTACTTATAAATCTCACATGAGAACAATGTGATTGTTGCTCACCATGCGGTTTTCCTAAGAGGAATACCGATATGCAGTGGTCAGTGGGAGGATAGTGATACTCGATGAAAATCGGAGTAATACTGTTCATGGCACGAAGTCATTAATGGAACATAAATAGTTCATCTATGATGAATCTATACCATTAATCTTCAAATACACAAGAAACTAGTAGATCGGATAGAGTCAGAAAACAACCTAGGGTATGGGTTTCTGATCTAACCTCATTAAGATGTCAATCTTATGGAGGTGTACCATCCGACTACGTTTAGAGGAAGTGATACGAGGTATCGACTCTAGTTACGGCAAAGTGCCATGAATCCGAAATGGATTCCATGTATAACAACTATTTTGGATACTAGTTGTTGTACCATAAGGCATTGTGCCTATGGTACATTAAACGTCTTCAAGGAAGACATACATGGATGGCAACATACCAACGTACAAAGCTAGGCTTTTGACGGAAAGGTATCGTTATCAAAATTGTGTTTATAACGGTTCAACCTTTTACCTGTTGCCATGGTAAATCCATTTTGAAAATGCTTGTTGATAACTGTATATTCATTTATGAAATATGTCAGTTACAAATCAAAATCGCTTTCCTCAAAAGGAAACCTTTTGGAGAATGTTTATAACATTCTGACGATTTTGTATAACCGACAAACAAGGTTTGCGGATTATTCAATCCATGTTTGGATTGAAGCAAGCATAAGGTTCTTGGAACTGACGTTTTGAAATAATCATAATGGTTTATGATTTAACTCAAAACGAAATAATTCTTGTGTATATAAGGAGGTTAGTGGGAGGGCGCACTGACAGTGAAAATTCCCATAAAGCTATTGTCGAAAGCTTGGCTTTCATAGAAATTCTCCGTAGAATTCTGGGGAGTAACAACCTTTATTTAAGGAATAAAGATCTACTGGGATAGATTTGAAGTTGTTAACACTCTCTGGAAATTGTACATTTAAAATGTACTTGTATTGGTGTCTCATATGCTTCGAGCATATGGAGTCACAATCGGGTCAATCCAAGTGATAGTCACTGGATTGAAGTTGAAGAACATCTGTTAGTATCTAGAGAACTAAAGATGCTATCTTAAACTATGGAGAAGGAGAACTTGTAGTGACTGGGATCACTACTGCAAGTTTCCAAACAATTAAAATACTACGGTACTATAAAGTTTGAATAACAGGGACAGTGAGCTGGAAATCTTCCTAGCAAGATAACCGTTGCCGAATAAACAACAAATGCGGATTATTGCTGCAGCTGAGGCAGCAATAGAAGACCATCTGGGTCGAAAATAAATCTAATAAGATTAGATAAAGTTCTGTTAGCAGCTGAGCTAGGCGTCAGCATAGGCTAAGGAATTAAAGGTCTCATCGACGATCCAGATATATACTTCTATATCATCTGATTCGTTCGGATCATACATCGTGGCGATGTGATGATCGTGTAAATCGCGTCAGACGATAATTAAGCAAATCCGCTGACGAAAACCTTTCCTCAGCAATTTGAGCGAATTGTACATAGTTCGGGTGTTAGACACTCGAGTGACTGGCTATGTGCCAAGTGGGAGATTGTTGGACAAAATGACCCATAGCGTCACTATTTGCACAGATCATTGTGTTGTTGTAGCAAATTAACTATGTAATAAGGAAATTGCACTCTCATCATTTGTGATTAGATCACCATAGATATATAAATGAAGAGAGGTCCCTATGATTAGTTCCTGGATTGAGATGATATGAGACAGTATCAGTCCACGAAGGATTAATCATTAAATATCCCTAGCCGTGTTATTATCGAGACTGGACATCGATAATGCGGAATAGGCTAGTATTGCACTTGTGTGCGTTGTGAGGGCACAACGGCATAGTTCTCATATATATAAGTATTGGATACTTATGCAAGTGCGATAGGAGGTCGTGTTTCACCGATGGTACGGGAAACAGCTTCGCTCTGGATAGAGCCCTCGGAATCCCATTGGTATTATGACTATGTGTCTATGGGAGGCCGAAATCAAGGTAGGTGTGTATGGTCTTAACCTGAGACTTACATCGCTAATACTTACGATAATCGATGGACTTTGGTCTTGGTGTGTAGGGGACTTTAAACGGGTTCTGTGTACACCACTTCTGGGTTTATCAGAGAGTCATAGTGTATTGGGTGTGATGTCAAGACGGAAGTGTCACTTCAGTCATATTGGAGTTGATGTCACGCAGGATACGGTACTAGTGCTCTTGAGTGTTGCGCAAACAATCGGGATATTGTGACCAGGTCATGTATATCCGATTATAGAGACTATGTTACCAGACATCCGACATGTGCTTCGGACGGGGGCAGACACTTATCCAGCCCCAGTCCTAGCACGTGACTATCCGATATTGGGCCAATATACACAATACTACGGTATACTACGCTTGATACAGATCTATATATTCCTGTAAGAATATTTCTGGAGAATTGGGTAGGCATGGCGCTTTGCTAGAAGCCAACCTTATCTTGTAAGTCGGTACAAACGTAGCATGAGGTACTTACATGTTCGGATAGTCCGATAACCGTATTTACTGCCACATATCCGGAGATCTCATGGGTCGCTTCCTGAAGATTCACCGATGACGTATGACTCGCACTTTGATTAATCTGGGATTAATTAGAAAAGAGAGATAGAATTAATCTGGGATTAATTCGATGAGAGAGAAAATTAATCTGGATTATTTGCGGAGATATTTTATCTGGGATAAAATATAATTAAAGAGAGAGAACGATTAATTTGGAATTAATCGATAAATTAATATATTCGATATATTAATCGAAATTGGATTTCGACGCGGAATTAAAATTAGATTTTAATTCGGGCGAACGAATTAATTTAGAATTAATTCGTTAGCGACGTGAATAGTGATTTCGCTAGGCGTAATCATTTAATTACGACACGACGGAAAATTCGTTAATTTGGAATTAGCGAACCCGAGCCCGAGAGTGATTGCGAGCACATTCGCATTTCGAATTCGAGCGCGGCACGCGAGTCACATCAAGCGTCAAATCGTTTGTCACATCATGCGTCAAATCAATTGTCACTTTGAGTGATGTGACTTGACAACATGTCACTTTATTAAAGTGATGTGATGTGACTTAAAGTAAAAAGTAAAGGAGATGGAATATGAAAAGGTTTGGAATATATATATATAGTTTTATTTATTTTTGGAAAATAAATGAATAATATAATACTTATTCTTTTCCTTTTTACTTATCATTATTCGGTCCTCTCTCTCTTACATGCAGTACACGGTTTTCTCTTTTCCCTCTCATTTTTTCCTCTCTTCTTCACGGCATCACTGCCGATTCTTCTTCTTTTCTCTGGTTTTCACCGAAAATTTGAGAAGCAAAATGGAAGATGAACTAGTGCTAGCACACCTTGAGGCATACATAGGTGATAGGGAAGTGATTCTTGAGCTTGGAAAGCTTGAAGCTTGGAGCTTCAATGGAGTCCATGCATGGCCGAAAATGGTGGAGTCCAACCAGTCCAAACCGAGCAGCCCACTGTCAAGGAAAGCTACTGCCGAGCTCAATGGAGGATGAAAACGCAGCTTGTGTTCTTCCTAGCATCAAAACCCATCAATGTGAGTATATTCCGCACCTCCTTTGATGTGTTCATATGCGGTTTTTTGTGCATGATTTGTTGATCTTGGGACTTGAATTGAACTCTTACACTCTTATCATTTGTGATTAGATCACCAAGATGTATAAATGATATGAGGTCCTTATGATTTGTTCCTGGATTGAGGAGAATATGAGATGATAGAGAGTATCAGTCCATGAAGATAAATCATTAAATATCCCTAGTCAGAGTATTATCGAGATTGGACATCGATAAATGCGTAAAAGACTAGTACTACACTTGTACGCGTTGTGAGGGCATAACGGCATAGTTCTCATATATTTGGGTATAAGATACCTGCAAGTGTAATAGATAGAAGGTTGTGTTTACCGATGGTACGGGAAACATCTTCACTCTGGATAGACCCCTCGAATTCCATTGGGAGTATGACTATGTGTCTATGGAAATCCGAAATCAGGGTAGGTGTATTTGGTCTTAACCTGAGACTTGTACTGCTAATACTTGCGACAATCAATTATACTTTGTTTGGTCATCCAGGGCTTTAACAGGTTCTGTGTACGCCTCTGCTGGGTATATTGAGAATCTCGTAGTGTGTTGGGTGTGATGTCAAGACGGAAGTATCACTCCAGTCATATGGAGATGATGATCGCGTAGGGATACAGAACTGGTTACCTAAAGGGTTGCAACCATCGGGATAATATGACTTGGTCATGATTATCCGATAATAAAGAGATAGTAGTTGCTCGTAATCCGATATATGCTTCGTACGGGGCAGACACTGTACCAGCCCCAGGCCTTGCATGTGATCATCTGATACTGGATCGAGATATGCAATAGTACGTATACTACGCCTGATATAGATATTATATTCCTGTAAGGATATTTCTGGAGAATTGGGTAGGCATGGCACTTTGCTAGAAGCCAACCTTGTCTTGTAAATCGGTAGAAACGTAGTACTAGGTACTTACGTGTTCGGATAGTCCGACAACCGTATTTACTGCCAACATATCCGAGGATCTCATGGGTCGCTTCCCGAAGATTCACCGATGACGTATGACTCGCACTTTTATAATCTGGGATTAATTAGATGAGAGAGAAAATTAATCTGGGATTAATTGCGGAGATATTTTATCTGGGATAAAATATCATAGAAAGAGAGATAATGATTAATTGGAATTAATCGATAAAATAATATATTCGATATATTATACGAAATTAGATTTCGACGCGGAATTAAATTAGATTTTAATTCGGGCGAACGAGTTAATTTAGAATTAATTCGTTAGCGACGTGAATAGTGATTTCGCTAGGCAAAATCATTTAATTATTTCGCAACGGAAAATTCGTTAATTTGGAATTAGTGAACCCGAGCCCGATATTGTTTACGAGCGCATTCACATTTCGAATTCGAGTGCGGCACACAAGTCAAATCATGCGTCAAATCGCTAGTCGCATTAAGCGTCAAATCATTAGTCACTTTGAGTTATGTGACAACTTGTCACTTGATTGATTGAGTGGTGTGACTTGATGGAAGTGGTTGGAAAGCTTTTGAAAGCTTGAATGACATATATTGCTATTTTATTATTTGGTATATGTTAAATTGATTTTAGAAATCAATTAACCATTACACATTTTCCAATTCTCTCTCTCCTCTCACGATTTTGGGAGCCAAAATCTTCATCTCTCTCATTCGGCCAACATGCCATTTTTCTTCTAGTTTGACCGTGAAAATGGAAGAAAAAGAGAAGCAAAGTGTGATGTTTTTTGTAGCAAAAACATCAAGAGCTAGCACTGCGAGAGAGATGCGAAGGTGATAGGGAAGTCCACCCATGAGCTTGGGATCATTTCGCAAAGCTTGGAGCTTGACGGAGGACCTCACATGGCCGAATCTTGGAGGAAACCAGCAGCTCACTACCGTGACTTGGAGAGGGCAGAAAATTAATTTTTGTTGTCCAGCGCGTCGCTCAACCGATCGATGTAAGTATTCCGCAACTTCGTCATATGTAGTCACATGTTTTCATTGCTTGTTATTCGATCCTCGGGAACGTAGAACTCCAACAATTACCTCATACTCTTTGTATTTCTCTTTTCACCTATTCCCCTCAATGTAAATGAGGTTTCTTTAGAAGTGTTATGTAACGGGTAGAAGTAATACATGTGCTAGCGGGAGAGAGGAAATGGAGAGATTTGATTTAGGAACAATGTGTTAAGTATCCATCCGTATATCATTATTATTATTTATTTATTTATTTACGCGCCTTATTATGTGTTTAGAATGCATGTTTAAGGGTGTATGATGATGAGACCTTAACAAAGATAATAAATTGGTTGCCAATTTGCACACGAAAAACCCTCACAAAATATTAAGCGTTTTTCCTTCCATTGAGTGATTCTTACTCAAGATCCAAGACTGGCATTGGTTTGTTGGCCAAAGTCAAGGCCTTTGTCCATCGAGGATGTGTTTGAATCATGAAGGCTTTGTTCCATATCAGGGTCTTGTCCAAGTTGTGATTTGTTGGCCAAAGTCAAGATCATTTATTGTCCATCGACGTTGATTACGAAGCTTTCCAAGGTCAATGGGTCACGCTAACTGGGATCACTAAGTTTGTTATGCCAAAGCCAAAGCTTAGTTGATTCAGAGGAAAAAGGTTAGGTAATATATTGGATATATTGGCATATATAAGATATATGTTTCGGACTTGGAAGTCCCCCTACTGGATCTAGGAATTGGATGGGATCCAATTGATCTTAGAGATCTACCTAGTTAATTATCATACAATTTTTTGGCCAAAGTCAAGATTGTGTGACATTTAACGGGATCCTAGCCCACTAGGAAATACGGTATCCCGAGTACTCGACAGAGGGTTAGAGGCTCGCCGAAAAATAGTGGGAGGCAAGAATTAAATTTGCAATATTCGTTTAATTACTTGCCATACGCGCTCATTACAAATTATTCGTCAAATAAATTAAATGTTAGTTGGACTAATATTTAAACCGTTGTTTTAATAAAACAGTTGGACTGTATTCAAACTATTTCATTTATAGTTGATTATATAATTGGATTAGAGTAATCAATATATTTGATTAATCATTTATAGTTTATTTTGTAATTTGATTATAGAAATCAATATAATTGAATTTAACTTATTAAATTATAGTTGATTATATGGTTGGACTAAAGTAATCATTATAATAAATACTACCGAAATCGTTGATTAAATAGTTGGACTATTAGAATCAAGATAAAATTGAAAGTTTAGCATTTAAAACATAATCCTAAGGAAAATGTATTTAAATGGTTTAATTTTCAAAATGGGAATAACTTCAGGATAGTCCTGAAAACCAAGAAGTTACTTTATTTGATAAAATAACATCTTGGGCCTAAGCCAGGAGTTAAGAAAATAGTAGAACATGATATTTGGAATATTCATGTGATGATAACTTTAGTGCTTAATCCATTAAACTTGCCAAATAAACTCCTTAATTTCTTAATCAGAATTAAGGATTAGATCTTTAAAGTATGCTGATGAAATTGAAGGATCTTCATAGATCTATCTTTAGATTTTAGAAGTACTAAAATTACAATACATAACTCTTGGAGAGTTAATGGCTATTCTCAAGGAGACAAAGCCAAACTTTTCAAAAAGGCAAGAAGCGCAAGACGCACCTTATTTTGACATCCCAGAAGGCCAAGGTTTGGCCAAGGCTTCTGGAGTGTGGAAAATGGCAAAGGCAAAATCATTATAATCTTCTGGGAAGACAAAGAACATATCCCAAAATGTCTGCCTAAATTGTGGCAAACGGGATCGCAGAAGCGTGACTGCGTTTGAACAAAGCAGACATGAAGGAATTGAAGACGGTGCAAGGCTCTGACTTCAAATATGTTTGTCATATTATGTTCACTGTTAGTATTAAAATTGGATTTTAAATACTTACTGTGGTACATAAATATATACTGGTGTATAGAATCTGCTATGAGCAGGATACTGACTTAAGATGAGAATTATCTGCGAATTGAAAACAGGACGAAAGTCGTTGTTTTAATCGTAGATACCTAAGTTTAGGAACTACTTTCAGGTGTGTACTTAAATTAGGAAACTGTTATAATGTAACTAGTTTGACTAGAAACATTATCTTTATATCAGTGTGTAATCCGTTGTGGATATACCTTTATATCCTAGAACACTAAAGTGTTTTATTATATAAAGATGATATTGAGATAAACACATTAGATGTGAATAACATAATTTATATTTTGAATATAAATAAATCTCAAATATATAACATGACAAACAAATAGCTCAAACTGATTTGATCAGAAGAAACTTAATTGTGGCATTGTTGTCTGGGACATAATTAAACAAGACTCGTATATCCACACTTTTGAATAGTGGGTTCTAGGAAAAATTTGATTCTATTCAAATAAAGTCTACGAATCTAGTTTATTAGGCAAAGTGCCTAAAACACCTTTACTTGGTAAAAGTGTAAATGCCACCGATCTGTAAGCCCTAGTTCATAGTGAAGCAAGTCAACCAATATCTAGCTAGGCTAGAGGTGGATATGAATATTTTGTGACCTTTACGGATGTGGCATCGCGTTATGGTTATGTGTTTCTTTTGAAGAACACAAATCAGAAACTTTTAAAGTTTCGACACGAAATAGACAAACAGATCGGCTAGAGTATTATAACCATCACAGTTAGACCATGATGAAAATACTTAAGTAATAAGTTTCTCAAATACTTGAAAGAGTATAGTATTCTTTCAATGAGGACTCCTCCCGGAACACGTCAATTTGACGGTGTGTCAGAACAGAGTAACCGAATTTTGTTGGACATGATAAGGTTAATCATGAGTCGCTCTGAGCTACCATTTCCTTCAACGGATAAGAATAAACAGTGCTAAACTTGTTTTGAATAAGGTTCCATAAAAATCTGTTTGACATACTTCATATTAGATATGAACAGGAAAAGAAACTGGGTTTCTCATTCCTGAAGATTTGGGTATGTGTGGGAACACACAGCTACCTGGGCGACGCTTTTCTGTCCTAGGCTCGCAGCCTAGTTGGGAGTACGGAGTAGCCACGGGGGACTAAACCGGAGAGTAATGGAGTCGCCACCCGGGTGAACCGAGAAAATGAGATTTAAGGCCGCACTCACCCCTCGCAAGGGAAAACCTCAAACCGTTGGGTTCGGAATGGTCCCTTACTTATGTCACTTGTAATAAAAGGATTTATGTAATAATTTAACCAGGCTTAAATAACATTTATTTCCAAAAATATCATGCTTCTAAATTCATATGCATACATCAACAAGTTCATCACAACATGCAACATCACATGGCAATCTCATGAACATATTTCAATCCTATGATATGGAAAACTAAGAACAACCTCATCATGCTTGAGTACTATATCATGAACCTATTAACCAAATAACATGCTAACAGCCTAATCATGCTTGAATACAATCCAAGAACACATAGAATGGATAAATGCAGGAATACAAATAATACGGTTGGCTATATAACACAAGAAAGATCAACCAAGAGGCAAATATGCATGAATATGATAAGACAGACTCAGTTCAGTGTGTGCGCATTCATGTAGAGTTCATAAACGCGTTCAAACGGTAAACAGAAGGTTCGCGTTCGTATGGCATTTGATAGCGCGTTCGAACGGAAATGAAACAGAATGCTCGCGTTCGTATGGCGTTTGATAACGCATTCGAACGGAAATGAAACAGAATGCTCGCGTTCGTATGACGTTTGATAACGCGTTCAAACGGAAATGAAACAGAATGCTCACGTTCGTATGGCGTTCGTGAACGAGTTCGAACGGAAATGAGACCTGATGCATGATAAGGCAAAATGCATGCGCATTCGAGTTGCGTTCGTAAATGCGTTCGAACGGGAACAGACCTGATGCATGAAATGGGACGCAATACATAAACAACAAAATAAAGGGGGGCGCAGCGAAGTACTACCGTAAAGGTGGCCTTTTGGGGGATCTTGATCTCTCAAAGAAAGGACCTTTAGACCAACATACTAAGCCCATACGCGTCATATCACATCATGCATACAAACATAAAGACAATCACATTCAACTAAGTATGTCCGATTGAACGTATCTCACATTCAACCGAACACACATCAATCGGTGTGGCAAAGCATCGTGGTGAAGGATTTTAACCCTTCCGATTAGGGGACCTTCCATCGCACTTACTGAGCCCATGCACTCGATTATATCATACACAAATAAGCGACATACAGAATTTAAGTAACAAGAAATAGATAAACCAAAGCAACACAAAACAAGAGAAGGTGCCGTTTACTCAAGTGGTACGTGGAGTTGTATCCCAAGTACAGACCGCACTACCATCCATTCGGATTCGGCTACGGAATTTACATCTGGGTTTCCATCCTATATACCACAAGAGACGACACTCTTCCATTTCATTCAAGCCACAACATGCATCCATAAACGACTCTCATGCGAATAAAATTCAATAATAAAAGAAATGAATATAAACTAATGAAAAAGTGCCCTCAGGTCTAACCTTTTAAGTCGTCTCTTGGACTCGCGTTTCACGAAGATCGGAAGGGGTAAAGCTCCTCAACTCTTCCGGTTCACTGGTTCACTGCTCTCGTTCTTTGTCTTACTATTTTGGGTCGTCGTCCTCCATCTTTTGCTGCTGTTTTGACTCCGATTCGCTACCGCTGCTACTATTTTGCTGCTGTATTTTAGTTACTGTTTTTGGGATGTTTTGGCTACTGTTTTGGGTGTGATTTTCGGTGATGTTATGGTGTGGTTCGGGGGCTGTTTTATGTGTGTGTTTAGGGCTGCTGTATGGGCTGTTTTAGGAGGTATAAGGGCTGCTGTTTTCGGTTGTGGAGTGGGGGAGATGAAGGGGATTATTTCTGTTTTTCTTCTTGTTATTGCCGTGAGTTGTGTGTATCTTATCTGTATGAGCTAGCTAGGGTTGAGAAGGTTGGTGAATGGTTCTTTTTATAGGCAAAGGGTTAGGCTTGACAAGGAAAGGGATTTGATTTGGTGTTGGATAAGGGAAGTCAAAGATTGAGGGGGGACAAATCTTGGCTAGATAAGGAAGGTTGAATATTTAGTTTATGTTGATTAGGCATACAATATTTTAAGTTTGGGAATAATATATTGGTTGATTGATTTTAACTTGGTATGATTATATTTGATTGGTTTAGATTAGGTATGATATCTTTTTAATTTGGTATGTGATTTTTAGATTTGTTTTGATTTCACCATGTGTTAAATATGTGTTTTAAGTGGGCTTGGGCGTGTGGGCCAAGGCTTGGGTGAATTGGGCTTGATGTGAGGCTAGCAGCAAAACCAGAATTATCGACACCGTTCGAACGCCTCCTCGAACGTGGCACAAAAGTCCGCAATCTGCCTGACGTTCAAACGAAGTAACGAACGCAGCACCAACGAAGACAGTGAACTTGTTTATTCTGAATTCCCCCTCCCAATGTCCGTTTTCCGTGACCTCCGTGACTTAAAAGGTAGTGTCTCCAAAATGAGACTCATCATAGGGACTTATGTGTAAAAATGCAGTGCCTACAGTCACCCCCACTTTGATGGGACTTGTGTAATGTGCAACAGTGACAATCCTATCAAAGTTATGCAATGCATTTTCACTTACCTGGCTCCCCAACTGCCACTTGACTCTCCACGTGTTGAGCTGATTTAGGTGGTGAGGTGCTGCGACCCCTGGTTCATTCCCGAACCGTGTTGTGATGTGGTCCATTCCCGAACTGTTGCCGTAAGGTGGTCCATTCCCCAACCGTTACTGTGAGTTGGTCCATTCCCGAACCGTTACTGTGAGGTGTTCATTCCCGAACTGTTATCATGAGGTGGTCCATTCCCGAACCGTTACTGTGAGGTGTCCATTCCCGAACTGTTACTGTAAGTTGGTCCATTCCCAAACCGTTACTGTGAGGTGGTCCATTCCCGAACCGTGACTGTAAGGTGGTTCATTCCCGAACCGTTCTTCCATTCTTGGAGTGACATTCTCGGCCTGTTCATTCTTGAACTGTGTTCCATTCTTGGATTGTCATTCTCGGCTTGTTCATTCTTGAACTGTCCATTCCCGGACTATACCTCCATTCTCGAAGTGTGTTTCCATTCTTGGAGTGTGTTTCCATTCTTGGAGTGCCATTCCCGGCTTGTTCATTCTCGAACTGTGTTTCCATTCTTGGATTGCCATTCCCGGCTTGTTCATTCTCGAACTGTGTTTCCATTCTTGGATTGCCATTCCCGGCTTGTTCATTCTCGAACTGTGTTTCCATTCTTGGAGTGCCATTCCCGGCTTGTTCATTCCTAAACTGTGTTTCCATTCTTGGAGTTCCATTCCCGGCTTCTGTTGTGGGTGCTCAATTTTGGAGCGCCATTTTCGGCATTTGCTGTGTGTGTTCCATTTTGGAACGCCATTTTCGGCCTTTGCTTTGTGTGCTCCATTTTGGGGCGCCATTTTCGGCATCTGTTGTGGTAGCGGTCCATTTCCGAACCGTGTTGTGCGAGAATGTGGCTCATTTTTGAACCATTATTTGATAAGATGGTCTTTGCCGCGACAAACCTGCAAACATAAAACAAACATTGCATGTACGTGATATGTATGCATGTATATGTATCATATTCCGATGGGTTAGGCCTTCATTGGTCCATTTCTGAACCGTGCTCCATTTTCAGAGTGCCATTTTCAGCGAGATGAGATGATGGTCCATTTCGAACCGTGCTCCATTTTCGGGGTGCCCTTTTCGGTGAGATGTGATAATGGTCCATTTCCGAACCGTTGCTGATGAGAGATGGTCCATTTCCGAACCGTGCTGATAATGATGTGGCCTATTTTCAAACCTTGCTCCATTCTTGGAGTTCCATTCCCGGCGTGCTATTCTCGGCGTGCTCATTCTCGAGCTGTCTATTCTCGGACTATATCTCCATTCTCGGAGTGCCATTCTCGGCAGAACTGATCTGATGTGATGCGGGCCTCGCCCCCAGAATGCCATACCCGGCAATGCTGATCTGATGTAATATGGGCCTCGCCCCCAGAATGCCATACCCGGCAAGACTGATACTGATGTTAATACGGGCCTCGCCCCAAACTGATGCTGATGTGGGCCTCGCCCTAAACTGATGCTGATGTGGGCCTCGGCCCTGGGATTCATTCCAAATTCTGAAGACTTGGGCCTCGGCCCTGGGATTCATTCCCTGGATTCATTCCAAATTCTGATGACGTGGACCTCGACCCTGGGATTCATTCCCTGATTCATTCCAAAATTCTGACGATGTGGGCCTCGGCCCTAGGATTCATTCCTGGACTCATTCCAAAATTCTTCTGATGTGGGCCTCAGCCCTGGGATTCATTCCCTGGAAGTCATTCCAAAATTCTTCTGATGTGGGCCTCAGCCCTGGGATTCATTCCCTGGATTCATTCCAAAATTCTTTTGATGTGGGCCTCAGCCCTGGGATTCATTCCCTGGATTCATTCCAAAATTCTGCTGATGTGGGCCTCAGCCCTGGGATTCATTCCAAAATTCTGCTGATGTGGGCCTCAGCCCTGGGATTCATTCCCTAAAACTGATATTGATGTGGGCCTCGCCCCCAGACTGATACTAATGTAGGCCTCGGCCCTGGGACTCATCCTCAAGCTGATACTGATGTGGGCCCCGGCCCTAACTGATACTGACATGGGCCTCGCCCCCAGACTGATATTGATATGGGCCTCGCCCCCAGACTGATATTGATATGGGCCTCGCCCCCAGACTGATACTAATGTAGACCTCGGCCCTGGGACTCATCCCAAAACTGATACCGATGTGGGCCTCGGCCCTAGCTGATACCGACATGGGCCTCGCCCTCAGACTAATATTGATATGGGCCTCGCCCCCAAACTGATATTGATATGGGCCTCGCCCCCAGACTGATATTGATATGTGTCTCGCCTCTGTGATTCATTTCTGAAACTACTGACATGGGCCTCAACCCTGGGATTCATTCCAACACACTGACGATATGGCCCTCGACCCTGGGACTCATCCCTAAAACTACTACTCATATGTTGCTGATTCTGGTTGTCTTGTCTTTTCCCTAACCCAACGGGAATCTATGATGGCTTTTAAATCACAAGGGTTAACATGATGCATGTATGCATGGGGTGCATGGGATGCATATGATACAAGGAATATATCAACTCATTAAAATTCTCACACAAATCGGCCCATCATCATTTCAGAAGCTTTGGGCCTAATTGTCATAAGATACGAACCTGCCCCAGTTTAAATGGCCCAACAAGCCCGCATTTCTGACAATAGTCCAACTACATCCAAATGAGGATGGTCCACAAGCACATATTCAAGGAAATAATTGTTACTTTAGCCAACCCGGTCTATGGGTGGGTTAGTAAGAGTATAGACAAAGGCTCTCACCGGCGAAGGATGGCCCACAACTAGGTCTCCCCACTCAAGGGTTCGAGCAACCAAGTGAGCGCACCCCTTTTTATACACTAAGGTACGTGCCAATGAGCTATGGTGTGTGACGGACTGTCAAATGGATTTTTCGTTGTAGATTCCCCAGAGGGAAGGTGGAGTGAGGCTCACTTAAATACCCAAGCCTCTTAGGCTCTTATCGCTTGTTTTCAGGAATAAACAACGAGTCCTCCAAATTAGTCCATCACAAAAGGCTACGAGTAGATGGCTATCTAGGTGCCTCCACAGCTTTTCCTTCTAGAAAGGTAGTGAGTGAAGGAAGACACCAAACCATTACCTAGCCTTAAAGTGCCTTTGATTAAACCCTCACTTTATCCACTATAGACACGGTCAATTAAAACATAAATCCAAACATTACAAGAAAATATTTCGGGGCCAATTCTCTATCCCAATGGAGTCGCCAGACTGTGGGAACACAGAACTACTTGGGCGACGCTTGCTGTCCTAGGCTCGCGGCATAGTTAGGAGTACGGAGTAGCCACGGGGGACTAAACCGGAGAGTAATGGAGTCACCACCCAGTGTGAACCGGGAAAATGAGATTTAAGGCCGCACTCACCCCTCGCAAGGGAAAACCTCAAACCGTTGGGTTCGGAATGGTCCCTTACTTATGTCACTTGTAATAAAAGGATTTATGTAATAATTTAACCAGGCTTAAATAACATTTATTTCCAAAAAATATCATGCTTCTAAATTCATATGCATACATCAACAAGTTCATCACAACATGCAACATCACATGGCAATCTCATGAACATATTTCAATCCTATGATATGGAAAACTAAGAACAACCTAATCATGCTTGAGTACTATCTCATGAACCTATTAACCAAATAACATGCTAACAGCCTAATCATGCTTGAATACAATCCCAAGAACACATAGAATGGATAAATGCAGGAATACAAATAATACGGTTGGCTATATAACACAAGAAAGATCAACCAAGAGGCAATTATGCATGAATATGATAAGACAGACTCAGTTCAGTGTGTGCGCGTTCGTGTAGCGTTCGTAAACACGTTCGAACGGTAAACAGAAGGTTCACGTTCGTATGGCGTTGGATAGCGCGTTCGAACGGAAATGAAACAGAATGCTCGCGTTCGTATGGCGTTTGATAACGCGTTCGAACGGAAATGAAACAGAATGCTCGCGTTCGTATGGCGTTTGATAACGCGTTCGAACGGAAATAAAACAGAATGCTCACGTTCGTATGGTGTTCGTGAATGAGTTCGAACGGAAATGAGACCTGATGCATGATAAGGCAAAATGCATGCGCGTTCGAGTTGCGTTCGGGAACAGACCTGATGTATGAAATGGGACGCAATACATAACAACAAAATAAATGGGGGCGCAGCGAAGTACTGCCGTAAAGGTGGCCTTTTGAGGGCTCTTGATCTCTCAAAGAGAGGACCTTTAGACCAACATACTAAGCCCATACGCGTCATATCACATCATGCATAGAAACATAAAGACAATCATATTCAACTAAGTATGTCCGATTGAACGTATCTCGCATTCAACCGAACACACATCAATCGGTGCGGCAAAGCATCGTGGTGAAGGATTTTAACCCTTCCGATTAGGGGACCTTCCATCGCACTTACTAAGCCCATGCACTCGATTATATCATACACAAATAAGCGACATACAGAATTTAAGTAACAAGAAATAGATAAACCAAAGCAACACAAAACAAGAGAAGGTGACGTTTACTCAAGTGGTACGTGGAGTTGTATCCCAAGTACAGACTGCACTACCGTCCATTCAGATTCGGCTACGGAATTTACGTCTGGGTTTCCATCCTATATACCACAAGAGACGACACTCTTCCATTTCATTCAAGCCACAACATGCATCCATAAACGACTCTCATGCGAATAAAATTCAATAATAAAAGAAACGAATATAAACTAATGAAAAAGTGCCCTCAGGTCTAACCTTTTAAGTCGTCTCTTGGACTAGCGTTTCACGAAGATCGGAAAGGGTAAAGCTCCGCAACTCTTCCGATTCACTGGTTCACTGCTCTCGTTCGTTGTCTCACTGTTTTGGGTCGTCGTCCTCCGTCTTTTGCTGCTATTTTGACTCCGATTCGCTGCCGCTGCTACTGTTTTGCTGTTGTATTTTAGTTACTGTTTTTGGGATGTTTTGGCTACTGTTTTGGGTGTGATTTTCGGTGATGTTATGGTGTGGTTCGGGGGCTATTTTATGTGTGTGTTTAGGGCTGCTGTATGGGCTGTTTTAGGAGGTGTAGGGGCTGCTATTTTCGGTTGTGGAGTGGGGGAGATGAAGGGGATTATTTCTATTTTTCTTCTTGTTATTGCTGTGAGTTGTGTGTATCTTATCTGTATGAGCTAGCTAGGGTTGAGAAGGTTGGTGAATGGTTCTTTTTATAGGCAAAGGGTTAGGCTTGACAAGGAAAGGGATTTGATTTGGTGTTGGATAAGGGAAGTCAAAGATTGAGGGGGGACAAATCTTGGCTAGATAGGGAAGGTTGAATATTTAGTTTATGTTGATTAGGCATACAATATTTTAAGTTTGGGAATAATATATTGGTTGATTGATTTTAACTTGGTATGATTATATTTTATTGGTTTAGATTAGGTATGATATCTTTTTAATTTGGTATGTGATTTTTAGATTTGTTTTGATTTCACCATGTGTTAAATATGTGTTTTAAGTGGGCTTGGGCGTGTGGGCCAAGGCTTGGGTGAATTGGGCTTGATGTGAGGCTAGCAGCAAAACCAGAATTACCGACACCATTCGAACGCCTCCTCGAACGTGGCACGAACGTCCGCAATCTGCCTGCCGTTCAACGAAGTAACGAACGCAGCACAACGAAGACAGTGAACTTGTTTATTCTGAATTCCCCCTCCGATGTCCGTTTTCCGTGACCTCCGTGACTTAAAAGGTAGTGTCTCCAAAATGAGACTCATCCTAGGGACTTATGTGTAAAAATGCAGTGCCTACAGTATGCTAGGCATATGTTTGGATGATACCAAACTAAAACCCAAATCGGATAATTGCCTAATTGTAGGTTATCCTAGGGATACCAAATTATAGTACTTATATAACTCAATAGAGAACAATTTAATTGTTACTCACCAAACGGTTTTCGTAATAGGAACACCTATATGCAATGGTAATTGGGAGGATAGTAAAACTCGATGAAAATCGGAGTAATACTATTTCAGGCACCGATTCCTTAATGGAACACAAATAGTTCATCAAAGATGAAACTATACCAATAATCTTCGAATACACAAGAACCGCGTAAGTCGGAGAGAGTCAGAAAACAACCTAGGGTATGGGTTTCTGATCTTACCTCGAAAAGATGTCAATCTTTTAAGGAATACCAACTGACTACATATGAGGAAGTGATACAAGGTATCGACTCCCTATTATGGCATAATGCCATGATGTCCGAAATGGATTCCATATATATCAACCAAGTTTGGACACTAGTTGTTGTACCGCTAGACATTGTGCCCATTGGTACTATATAAGACTTCAAGGAAGACATACATGTATGGCAACATGCCAACGTATGAAGCTAGGCTTGTAGTGGAAAGGTATCGTTATCAACATTGTGTCGATTACGACGAAACCTTTTACCTGTTGCCACGGTAAATCCATTTGGATAATGCTTGCTAATGCTGCATCTTTCATTTATGAAATATGACAGCTGAACGGGAAAATCGCTTTCCTTAAATGGAAACCTTTTGGAGGATGTTTACAGCATCCTGTCAGTTTTGTCGTACCAAAACAAGAAAACAAGGTTTGCAGGTTATTCGATCCATGGTTGGATTGAAGCAAGCATTGAGTTCTTGGAATTATTGTTTTGATGTAATCATAATAGTATATGATTTAATTCAAAATGAAATGATTCTTGTGTATATAAGGAGGTTAGTGGGAGCGCACTGACAGTAAATGTCCTATAAAATAAGGATAATATGTCATTTCTTGGAAATGATATTCCCATAATAATAATAGATGAAAGCTTGGCTTTCGAGAAAATTCTCCGTAGAATTCTTGGGAGAAATAACCTTTATTCTATGAATAAAGATCTAATGGACTAGATTTAAAGTTGTTAACACTCTCCGAGAACTCGTAACATTGAAAAATGTATGTGACCTGGTGTCTCATACGCTTTGAGCATATGGATTCACAATCGGGCCAATCCAAGTGATAGTCACTGGATTGATGTTATGAACATCCTTTAGTATCTTAGAGAACTAAGGATGCTATCTTAAACTATAGAGAAGGAGAACTTGAAGTGACTTGGATCACTGTTGCAAGTTTCCTAACCGATAAAGACGACTATAAGTCGCATAAAGGTACTATAAAGTTTGAATAACGGTACAGTGAGCTGGAAATCTTCCAAGCAAGATACTGTTACCAAATAAACAACAAATACGGGTTATTGATGCGGCTGAGGCAGCAATAGAAGCCATTTGGGTCGATAATAAATCTATTTAGATTAGATATAGTTCTGTTAGCAGCTAAGCTAGGCTTCAGCACAGGCTAAAGAATTAATGGTCTCATCAATGATCCAAATACATACTTCGACTATTCATCTGATTCATTCGGATCATACATTGTGGCGATGTGATGATCGAATAAATCACATCAGGTAATAATCATGCAAATCCGCTGACGAAAGTTTTTCTCAGTAATTTGAGCCAACCGTACATAGTTCGGGTGTAGGACACTCGAGTGACTGGCTATAGACCAAGTGGGAGATTGTTAGACAGTTATGACCCATAGCGTCACTATTTGTACAGATCATGGTGATGTTGTACAAATTAACTATGTGACAAAGGAGATTGCTCTCTTATCATTGTGATTAGATCACCAAGATGTATAAATGATAAGAGGTCATTATGATTAGTTCCTGGATTGAGATGATATGAGACAGTATCAATCCACAAAAGATTAATCATTAAATATCCCTAGTCAGAGTATTATCGAGATTAGACATCGATAATGCGTAAAAGACTAGTATTACACATGTGCGCGTTGTGGGGGCATAATGGCATAGTTCTCGTATATTTGGGTATAGGATACTCATGCAAGTGTAATAGGAGGTTGTGTTTACCGATGGTACGGGAAACAGCTTTGCTCTGGATAGACCCCCTCGGAATTCCATTGGTAGTATGACTATGTGTCTATGGAAGTCCTAAATCAGGGTAGGTGTATTTGGTCTTAACCTGAGACTTGCACCGCTAAGACTTGCGACAATCAATATACTTTGGTTTTGGTCGTCCAGGGCTTTAACAGGTTCTGTGTACGCCTCTGCTAGGTATATTAAGAATCGTAGTGTATTGGGTGTGATGTCAAGACGGAAGTATCACTCCAGTCATATGGAGATGATGATCGCGCAGGGATACAGAACTGGTTCTCTAAGGGTTGCAACCATCGGGATAATATGACTTGGTCATGATTATCCGATAATAAAGAGACTAGTTGCTAGTGATCCGATATATGCTTCGTACGGGGCAGACACTGTACCAGCCCCAGACCTTGCATGTGATCATCCGATACTAGATCGAAATATGCAATACTACGTATACTACGCCTGATATATATCATATATTCTTGTAAGGATATTCTAGAGAATTGGGTAGGCATGGCGCTTTGCTAGAAACCAACCTTGTCTTGTAAATCGGGAAAAACGTAGTATTAGGTACTTACGTGTTCGGATAGTTCGACGACCGAATTTACTGCCAACATATCTAGGGATCTCATGGGTCGCTTCCCGAAGATTCACCGATGACGTATGACTCGCACTTTAATTAATCTGGGATTAATTAGATGAGAGAGAAAATTAATTTGGGATTAATTACAGAGATATTTTATCTGGGATAAAATATTAATAAAGAGAGAAAACTATTAATTTGGAATTAATCGATAAAATAATATATTTGATATATTATACGAAATTGGATTTCGACGCGGAATTGAAATTAGAATTTAATTCGGGCAAACGAGTTAATTTAGAATTAATTCGTTAGCGACTCGAAAAGTGATTTTGCTAGGCATAATTATTTAATTGCGTCGCAATGGAAAATTCGTTAATTTGGAATTAGCGAACCCGAGCCCGGGAGTGTTTGCGAGAGCACTCGCATTTCGAATTCAAGTACGACCCGTAAGTCACATCAAGCGTCAAATCGCTAGTCATATCAAGCGTCAAATCATTAGTCACTTTGAGTGATGTGACAACTTGTCACTTGTTTGATTGAGTGATATGAATAGTTGATGTGGTGGTTGAAAGCCTTTATTGCCTTGACTTTTTGGAAAAGAAATTGGTAAATGAATTAATTGATTTTTGAAAATCAATTAAAGTGTATTAGATACACAAATTTGGAACCAACCAACACATCTCACTCTCTCCCTTTCTCTTCCTCTCTCTCTCGACCAAATGGCCATTTTCTTTCTTCTGTTTTCTGGTTTTCACCGAAAATGGCAAGGAGAAGCTAAGGAATTTTGTGGCAAAATTCCTAAGTGCTAACACACATTCGGGGTCACGCGGAGGTGATAGGGAACCGCACATGTGAGCATGGAATTTCAACTAAAGCTTGGAGCTTGATGGAACCACACATGGCCGAATCTTGGAGAGACATTTCAGCTCACTGCCGTGACCACCAAGGAGGGCAGAAAAGAATTTGTGTCTTCAACGCATCGCCTCAACCGATCGATGTAAGTATTCCGCAACTTCCTCGTTGTATTCACATGTTGTTTTATGCTTGATAATCGATCCTCGGGACCGTAGAAACTCCAACACCAATTGTCTCCAAAGTCATTTCAGGAGCGTATTTGTGTCGCGATATAATTTATATTATGATACATTCGTCCCATAATGTAATAGTACCACTCTGTACAGCAGTAAAGACTATTAGTCGTTACACATTCCCTTAGGCTTTCTTCTTAACCCTTGTAACGAGCTTTAAGCCAATGACTCCCAGACCAGTTGGCCTTAGGGCACTAAGTGTTAAAACATTTATACAGATTTAATTGCTCGAGTTAGAGAGACAACGAAATCGAACTAATTAACTTTTCTTTAAACCAACTCAAGCTCAGTCGTTTACGCGAACAATCAATGCTTGTTTAGGCTAGATGTCCGGTTACTAAGTAAAAACTTGATTATTGTTATCATTTTTAACCAACTCAAGCTTTAACATTGTACTCGAATAATTACTACTTGCTGAGGCAAGATGCCTAGTTACTAAGTAAAATATTGGTTAGTTTTTTGAATTATAGCAAATAAATTCTACTACCTTTAGGTGTTACCTCTAACAAATTGGATAACTGAATATTATAAAATTTCTACTTATAACCCACGATCATATGTTACCATATATGTTGACAATGCCTCTCAAATAAGCATATGGAAATCAAATTTAATCAATATTATGGAGAATTCACAAATTTAAGAAATGAATAAAAATAACTTATTACAAAACAAACTGAGATGCGTCTCAAAAGCGAAAATTATTTACAATGTCATCTCTGAACAATAATTCCACATGGTTAATCAAAAATTTTGTTGTTGGATTGTGTGAATTTTTTAATGAATAAAAAAATAAAACGAAAACAACATAAAAAAAAATTACACACAAAACAACAACAAAAATAATTTTGTTAAAAAAAAACAACAATATAAAAATCCCAAAACAAAAACATTTTTTTTAAAAAAAATAAGAATAAAAAAACACAAAATTAAAAATATTCTAGTCAACTATCCCCTCCCCACAACAAAATTGAGACATTATCTCCAATGTTTGAATAAGAAGAAGTAGAGTTTAGAAGACATCATTGTAGATACTGTATTTTTATGCATAGCCCAATGCTGAGTCTCTTATGGGCACACCCTCTGAAAATTGAGAAATTACGAGGATGAATGCCAGCAAGGAAAAGAACTACAAGAATATAGCCCAAAAGCCGGCCGAACATCACCTATAACCGGCCTATCTTACTCTAGTCAGTAAAACCGGCCGAATATTTTTTGAAAACCCTAAATCCTGCTGGACAAAATGTAGATGCCATTGATGAGCAGATTTTC
>SKCR01048744.1:0-40426 GCA_019454045.1 Zanthoxylum bungeanum | reverse complement strand
AGTTTATTAAGGATAAATTAATAAATTATATATTTTATTTTGGAATTTTATCTACCAAGTAAATCTAATTTCTTCTCTCATTATATATATATATATTATATATATATATATATATATAATATATATATATATTATATATATATATATATATAATATATATATATATATAAGCAATCAAACTTTGATGATTTCAATAGATAAAATTTGATTCAATATAGGAGATATATATATAGTGACTACTTGTAAAAGATAAATATAAAAGCTTAGTGATAGAGAGTAAGTTGTTCGATTTCGACCTCGATCAAATAATAAAATTACCCCCTTATTACTCCCGTGGATGTAGGTTAGAGTCACTCTCCATCGAATCATATTAACCATTTTCTATGTGATTTTCTGTCTGTTTGTTAAATTTATTTTGATTCTCAACTAACCAAACAAATTTATTACTTTTGAAACGAAAATCAACCGTAAAGTATTTTCTTCCTTCAAATTAATGTTATTGGCATTATATACAACAGAAAGAGACGTTAAAGATAGAAAGCTCATGAAGAGTGACGTGGCTTTTTGTGATATAACACTAATTGATTTGCAATTTCTTTGTTCACATTTTATAGTTGATTTTGTATTATATATATATATATATATTGAGAGTAACAAGACCCCCTAACAACCCACCAAAGGCAGCCACTACAATCACTACACGTGTGCAGCTAGGTCCCCTTATTTTATCCTTGTGGAAATGCACCCAAAAACTACAGGACCCATCACATTAAATTGCTCCCATATCAAAATCAAACCAAGATATTCACTCAATTTTCAAAGTTCATTCATAGTAGCTTTACAATAAAAGAGATAAACTTAACTAGTAATACAACCTAGAATTGTATGAACTGGATATTTACACGGCTGCGTTATCAAATCGCAAATCATAATGGAATTGGATGAGTTCGGTTCGGTTGTTATTGGTGTATTTTCCAATCGACGACTGAATCAGATTTACGATTCAATTGTAACAAATCCGGTTCAACCGTAAGAAATCCGGTTGAATCATATTTTTTTACGATTGAACTTGATTTTTTAATTATTTAGAATATTTTTTTTTACAAAAAATTAAATAAAATTACGGTTCAAGTTTTACGGTTTCGGCTTTGGCCGAACTATAAAATGTACGGTTCGATTACGATTTCTAACCGTAACCGAACCATTTGCAAGCCTAGTGTGAACGATTTGTTTTAACAAGTAAAAAAAAAAAATGAAAACTATTATTACTAATACATGGTCCATATTTTATGCGGATTGAACACGTTTTTTACTGTTATTTCAGGAATAAAATAAAACTCACCTTTAATTTCGTTTGCTTGCTCTCATGTCTCACGGCTTCAATTACTTATCCTTTGCTTATAATATATAGATAAAGTTTTAGAATATAAGATTCATTAAATTAAAGATGAGATTAGCTTTAGATTATAGTACAGATTAGTAGTGTATGATGGTGAGTTACTTTAATTGTATTCCTATATTTTATTTAATTAGAAATTATTCTATCCACAACCGTCATTCAATAGATTATGAGTAGCTAAACATATGACATAATTTGGTGACTTTTTATAAATGCTACTACCTAGATTAACCAAATAATATATTATAAGAATGACCTTTTTGTTACTTTTTATTAAATTACCCAAAACAACCTTCATTTGTAGGTGATCCAGCACAAAAATAATATATGATTATATAAATTCTTATTTAATAATTTTTTTAATAATCAAAATGTTCGAGTCAATTTACGCACACTTCGATTAATTATCAAGACCTGTGTTCCGTGCTCTTAGAAGTTTCTCAATACATATTATAATATGTCGCTGATTTTTTACACTAAGAGACATGATTCGAACTTTGAATTTGAGAAAGAGCAAAACACTAAAGTCCAAGTCATTACCATTGAGACAACACTTTAGTTACCAATTACAATAATCCAACTGTTATCTAATTATTTATAAAGAAATATCAATAGTATTATAGTAAAATAATTAAAAAAAAAAAGTATTGGGTTTGGATAGTCTATGCTCTAGCGTCTACCACCAGCCACCTTTTACTTTGTCTGTTTAACAACTGAGCACAGTGCAGGTGGCTTTTAATTCTCTCTCTCTCTATCTCTCTCTCTCTCTCTCGTGTGTGATTTACTGATTTTTTAGTTGGGTGGTTTGTTCTTTGTTTCTGCTCCAAAGATTGGCTGTAAGTTACTGACTTTGATGAGGCTTTTTTGTTCTTGTTCTTGTTGATGTTGAATGTTTTTGTCTGTGTGCTTGTTGTCCAGGACCTCTGTTTCTTTCATTTTGTGGTACAAAATTTATCTTTTTGAGATCTGTCAAGAACTCAAACTCTTTGCTTTTTGCTGTCTTTGTTGCTTATTTTGATGTGGGTTCTTTGTACTTTTGCTTTTGGTGGTGTTATTTATTTGTTTTCTTCAAGTTTCATGTCTTGCCTTCTTGTGTTTGCAAAATTCTTGACTTCCAGTTTATGTGGGTTCATAATTATTTTCTTGATCTGGAATGTGTTCAGTTGATTATGATCACTCAAATTTAAAATCTTGTTGGTTTTTAGAATGAGTTGTTTTTATTTTCAGAGCTCATATTACTTGTTTCAAGTTTCCATCATTAAAATTTTTAAATGATCTTCTCCTTTGATAATTGTATGCTTCAGAAAGTTAATTTTTTCCATCTGCCTAGTTTTTAATTGGAAAATTATGCAGAATTCAGTGATTTTAATTGATGATTAAAATTTGGGAAATTTTACATTTCTGGAGTTATTTTAGTTATGTTTTTGATATATTAACACTGATTGGCTCTAGAATTAAGAGCACTTGCAAAATTTCTCCTTACTGCGTCTATTTTTCTGCTAAGCTGTCAAGTCTAATTGTCAGAGCTTCCTAAGGAATGGATTTGTGATGTTTAAATGCTATGGATCAAATTCATCCCCGCGATGTATTCAAAGAATTTTGGGATACTTTTAACCAGTTGACTCTCTTAGATGTCTTTTTGTTTTGAATTTGGCAACAATATCTAAATTCAATCTGTCTAGAAGTTGATGATTATAGAAGAGCTTGAATTTCTTGTGCGTGAATATATTCGTTTTGAACTGGAACTTCAAATGTACAATAGAAAAGTCATCAAGTCTAGCTTATTGTGTTTCTTAGATTTTTTTTAGTTGTTAATTCTTTCCCTCCATGTGTTCTCTGATGGTTTGCATCATTAATTGGCAGGCTGATATGCTGTGATTATTCGCATTCATCGCAGAGAAGAACAAATAACTCCTGAAGAAATTATATAGTTTTGTAATCATGAGTAGTAATTCATCTCTTCCGCTTAAATATAAGAAAGGAAAACCCAATCTTCTAGTTGAGGTAAAAAAAAATTGGGCTGTCGTGGCATACTGGCACATGTTCATTCTTTACTGCCCTTGTTTGAGTTTATTATTAACTCTATAAAGTGTATTTATTGGTTTCAGGTTGCTTATACAGATAAACAGTTATTGACGTTGATCCATTCCAAAGGATTACTGTGCTCTGATGTTCAAGAATTGTACCACAGAGTCTGCTCAAGTTATGAGAAAATTCTTCTGAATGATTATGATCAGGCTGAGCTTCAAGATGTTGAATACTCTCTATGGAAGCTTCACTATAGACACATTGATGAATTTCGCAAAAGAATAAAGAAAAGCTCTGCTTCAGATAATACAATGCCACAAAATGGCGCTAACGTGCGTAGAAGTAGGGACAGTCATATAGAAGGATTCACATTGTTTTTGTCGGATGCAATTGAATTTTATCAGAATCTGATAGTTAAAATTAAAAGATATTATGAGCTTCCAGAAGACTCTTCCTTCTATAAGAAAGGATACATCTCAACTACTGTTGAACCACAAAAATTGCAGAAATGCCAGTTTTTATGCCACCGGTTTTTAGTTTGTCTTGGAGATCTTGCTAGATACAAAGAGCAGTATGAAAACTTTGGTGCACAGGAACATAACTGGTCAGTTGCAGTTTCCCACTACTTGGAAGCTACAATGATCTGGCCAGATAGTGGAAACCCCCAGAACCAGGTATTTTCATTTTCTTTTCCGAAATTGGGATCTATGCTCCTTTTATTGAACTGGTTACTTTACAAAATGCTGCTAATTTGGTTCTTATACATGTAATCATGTGTATATGTAGTTGGCAGTGTTGGCAACTTATGTTGGTGATGAGTTTCTTGCATTGTATCACTGTGTAAGAAGTTTAGCAGTTAAAGAACCTTTCCCTGATGCCTGGAATAACCTCATTTTGCTTTTCGAAAGGGTAAGACATGAGATCATTTTCCCAATGTTTCCATATAAATTTTATTCTTCATTATGTTAATTTCTGATATCCAGCTGTTGGCATCTCTCTAACGCCTCTTATAATATTGCAGAATAGATCATCTGATGTGCATTCCCTTTCTAGGGAGGCCCAATTTGATTTCTTAAAACCATCTGAAAGAAGTAGTAATCAGATCAAATCACAATCAAGTGATGGTTTTCCGAATTCCTATATGTTGAAAGCTGAACATGATTGCTTTAACGGAACAAATTTATGGACACTTATCATCAGAACAATAAGCTTCTTTTTCATAGAATCCAGGTACTCCTTGTCACAGATTTACTTTTGATCTAGTTGTGAATTTGCTCATAGGAGTGATTTATACAAATGTTTAAATTTTTATGAATATAGAATGAAATGGTTATGCATTTCATTTTCCTGTCATGATTTTCCCCATGTTGATATTGCATAGCCTTCCTATGCTAGTTGCTCTGAGCTTCACTGGAAGTACCTAGACATTTGGTTCCTTTTGCACAATTCATGTTTTATCGACTTAAAACAACTCAGCATTAGATGCTGGGTTGCACTAAATTTCTGATGTTTTGTGAAATTTTTGGATGGGAGGCAGTTTGGAGGACTTCCCTTACACTTTTGCTTCTACCATGCGAGAGTTGGATGCTACGATGGAATTAGATGATGTACAACTAAAAGCCATGCTGGAGTCCTATCAGCTTATGGATTCAGCTAGAACAGGACCTTTCCGAGCCCTTCAAGTTGTTTCTATATTCATCTTTACTGTTGAGAATTTGATTAACACCCTGGAAATAAAAGGATTGAAAGACAAAAATGATATGCAACAGCTTGAGTTTATACGATGGGCATTATCTGCTACGTTTATTTTCATGGGAAGCCTTGTTGAAAGGTGTCTGAAGTCAAATACCTTGGACTCTAGTCCTCTTTTATCTTCTGTACTTGTTTTTGTGGAGTGGTTGGTGGGCATTCTTGATCAAGCTGAAGCATATGGGTCAGATGATAAAAGTAGGAGTTCTATGTCTTACTTTTTTGGTGCTTTTGTTGGCCTTTTAAAGCAGTTCAATGCTAGGAGTGAGGTCTCTTCTCCCAAAAGGACTGCTTTATGGGAAGACTATGAGTTGAGGGGCTTTGCACCAGTATCTTGTTCACATGAATCGATTGATTTCTCAGTGAATTATGAACATATAAAGAGTTTCGAAGGTGGGAATGAATGTCGTGCTGACCGTATCATTAATGCCGCAATGAAGATTGCTAACAGATCAAATGGTTCTCAAAAGTGGATCATCTATGACAAAGCAGGAACAAAATTCTCTGCGGCAGATTCAAATGTGAATGCAGACACGAGAAATTCAGAAGTGGAGTTGAACTGTGTTCCTAAATTGAAAGAACCCCACCAATCTCTATCTGAGTCAACTGAAGAATATGATAAACATCTGATGCTGGAAGAAAATGAGACTAGCTCTTCTGTTCATGGAAAATCGGTTGCCATGGAAGAGGAAGAAGTCATTGTCTTCAAGCCTCTTACAAGATATAATTCTGCACCACTCTATGCATCTATTTATACTAAAGACCCAGAATCTCCAAAGGACACAGAGGAGCAAACAGTACCTCCTGATGAATGCTTGCGCCGTGCCACATCACTCCTTATAGCACAAAATCAGTCCCAGGGTGATGCTTTGGGGTTCCATTCTGACATCACTAATTTCAGGCCCAGCAAACCATTTAAGCAGCAGGAGCCTCCTGTAAAGGAAACTGGAGCACCCTCATTTTTCCCAACTTCCATATCTGCTGGGCCGCCCTCCCTCAGTTCTTGGGTATTCGATAGAGGAAGTGGCAACAATGAAAGAGAAAAAGGGAGAAGTGATGCAAGTAAACCTGGCTTGAGCCCCATTGAGGAAATAGCTTCTGAATCTTTATCCGGTCTCTCCATCAATCAAACCGAGGATTCTGTTATTCGTTCTGGCCAAACTTATGCAAGCAGCAATTACACTTCTCCTTATTCAGCTCCAGCGCCTTCTGCCCCTTTATTGCCTGACAATGCTTCTTGGTTAAATGATGTTCCTCCTAGTTTTACCAACTTCAAGAACTCGGAGGGCATCAACCGAGCAGATAGCTTGTCTAATGAATCACCATTAAGCAGTTATCCAAATTGGAATGCTACTCATGATCATTTTAATTATGGTTCTGCAGTTTCTGCTATTCCTGGCTTCATGAATGGATATCCACCATACCGTGGAATGTCCTCTTCTGAATGGCTTCGCCAGTACAGAGAAAACCAAAATCTTGACTGGACCAATAACTATTCATGGCCCCTTCATCAATATGCTCCCAGGACCTCAGGCAACTTTCATAATCAAGATGCTTCCAGGCTCAATCTTCTCGATCAGTGGCAAGTTCCTCTAGCTTCAAACCAAATGATTTACACAGAGAGCCCAAAGTTTCATCCAGGTTTTCCCCAAGTTCACGCAGCAGATGAACTCAGAAGGGATAAGCTATTTCCTGGTTACCAGAGGCCAAGCCCTTACGGATGCAGCGTTGCGACAGACTTAAGAGACGAGCCACAGCCTCTTCTGCAGTATCTTAAAGAGAGAGAATGGCTTCTGCAGCGGGATCCGAACCTGAGAGGTCCTCCATAAATGGGAAACTGAAACGTCCATACATTAACTTGTTGATACTAGCACCTGATGACATGGCTGATGCCTTTCTCATAGACCTGAGATGTGAATTCGAAGAAGTTAACAATGTCTGTCTGATTGCATATGTGAATATGCATGCGTTGGTATGATATCTGGAATAGGTGTTCAAAGAAAGTTTATAGAGAAATGAAATGTAGGTGATATTGTAATAACTTTTTTATATTCTCTGACTCACCAAATTTGATTTTCTCCATCATTCAATGTCATAATTGACATGGAATCTGGGTTTGTACTTCATTCTTAACACTCTCAAACTATGCTCCCCTGCCTTACAGTTACAGAGACAACATCAGCAATATTATCCTAGAAATGCAAGCAGTTCTAATTTAATTAAAAAGTTTTCAAGATGAATTTCGTTCTTTTTACATTGATAAATCTGCAGATATAGAAATTTATTTTGGACAACTGGAACCTTTTCAAATTATTTTTTTAAAAAAAGAAAATTTGTGATGGAAAATTATTGAATAATAATTTAAACGTACTAAAACTTAACCGAATTCATGTAATGGGGGCAAAACGAATCAACAAATCGAATTTGTATCAAATCTTAAACGAATCGAATCAAAACATGATCGATTCGTATTCGATTCGTTTATTAAACGAATCATAATATCAGGATTCGTATTCGATTCGTTTATTATACGAATCGAATATGAATATTCGTTTAGTCATGATATTATTTAATAACATATTTTACCATAATTGATTTACATTAATTGTTCATAAATATATACATATGAAATATATAATTAATACATGTACTAAAAATATCTCACCAAATATCGGAAAATATTACTTTTTTCTATGGTAGTAATTACCTATAATTTCTCGAATCTTAATTGAAAAATAATAAGAGCTATTAAAAGAAAATAATAAAACTAATCCTAAACAAATAAACGAATCAATGAGCTTAAATTCGTATTCGATTCGTTTGATAAACGAATCGAATCCACCTAATAAATTCAATTCATGTAATGGGGGCATTAGGCAGTGGACCCGCAATGCAAACAGCTGGCCCAGTTCAACTCCGATCTTGGTTAAGCTGAACTGGTGGTTCAGATCAGAAGTAAAATTATATTAAATTTTCAGTTATAAGTCCATAGAATCCAATATTATGTTCTTTAGCTACCTCTTAAGCTATCGGCTGCATTAAGATTAAAATCAGAACAAAAATGGAAAATGAGGAATCCCATAAAGCACATGTATCGTCAGCAGAAGCTGTCTTTCTTGGAGCTCTGGCACCTGGCGTTAATGTCCGTATATGTATATATATATTGCTGATATTTTTCTATCTAATGAATTAATATTTGTTTTTTTCTTTTTTCTTTTGTTGATTTGATTTCAGGGTGCCACATGGACAACGCTAAAATCTGCGTTTTTGATGCTGGGTGTGTGTCTTGCTTTTATGTTTGGATTAGCGTTCTCTTCAAGTGACTCTTCATTGATTCTTCATGTTGGGTTTCTTGTTCTAATTGCTCTCAGCCTCTTCTTTCTTCTTAGCTGGTATTATTCTCATTTTATGTAAAATTTATCTTCATTGTTATCAAATGTGCTTGTATGATTTTGCTATTATGTAAAGATTAGATTTTGTTGACTGCCATTATCAGTAAAATTGTTTCTCCGTGTTACAGGTATTAAGGCGTTATATAGTTTAGGTTATTTTTGTCCCAAATAACGTGGTTTTTGGTGGTGTAGGGTTCAGTATCTCACATTGAGGTCTTTTTTTCAAATTCAGGAGTTCGTTTCTTGTAAGTGAACTAGGACAGTCGGTAGGGTTTCCAACGATTCAAAAAAAATAGTTTAGGTTATTTTTTCTTTTTGCATCCTGCTGCTGCTGTTTTAGTGCAAGTTAAGTGCTTCACCTCAAATTAATTCATGTTTTATGTCCCTCATTATAAATATGGAGTGAAAGAAGACTTTTCAGTTTTGTTTTTCGAAAATAACCCAATGGATAGGCTGTTCTGGAGGAGAAATTTGTTGATGAAGGATTCAGTACTAGGCGTATTTTCAGAGGTGATGAGCTCGACTAAATGTAACAATAATGGTCAGCACTCAGCAGTAGTACTAGGCTGCCGAAGCATACTTTTGGTTTTACGTGTAATTCACTTGACTTGCTTGTTTATTTAAAGTGTGGATGTTAGGCATTGGACCTATGGGGACATTTTATGAAGAGTGTAAGCTTCCATCCAGAAAAATTGAATAGACTTTTACAAGCACACTGCTTGCAAGCCACCACTTGTCAAACTTGTGGACATATTGCATTTCTGCATCTAGATTCTTTTGTGCTTAGCATGTAAGGTCCATCAATGTTTGTTAACATGTAAATGATATGTGATATGTAAGCGTAATTGGTTGCAGCATTTTGCACATGCAACCGCTTGTCTGTATGCATGGGGTGAGGTTTCTGCTTCACAAATATACGCTTTGCTATATAATCCTCCATTTATTATAGGCTTGATTGGGGTTTTTTGTTTATCATTGATAATTATGTGGAGGCTCTTGCAAGTATTAGGACAAACTAGCATGTTTTCAGAGGAACAGGTCAAAGCACTACCCACAGTGTTGCTTAGGCAAAGTGATGACTTGCTTTCTAGAATTAATTCGAAATTTGCTTTCAATTCTTGTGAGTTATGAATTTGGCTCAACTTTGAAGGAATTTTAAATATGCTGAATGCTTTTTTAAGCACACCCGCTGCTATCCTATTCCGTCAATTCTGTGTAACTCTATATTTCTTTAAGATTCTTTTGCCTCAATTTTATATTTCTTTGCGGCTCTGCAGTTCAAAATTGCATGATTCCCTGTGGCTTTTGGCATTGGATTGTGATGCCTTTAGGTATAATGTTGTCTAATCAATGTTTATTCACTACAAGATCTTCTTCTTGTCCTGGGGCATTGATTATTTTGGCTTATTCATGATTGTTGCTGGAGCCTTTTTAGGGCCAATGGCAGAATAGAATAGAGTTCTCAACCTGTGTATATATGGATTTCTCCAAACTTGTAATTGTTGATTTCTTGATATCAGGTTGGTTTAATATGTAAGCTGTGCAAAGTTTGAAAAAATTAAACGAAAAATGTGAAAGAATATGGGTCGTTCTACTATGCCTTTTTTAGCTTGCAATGCATTTGGATTTGCATTTTTATTTTTCAGAAACCATTGTGAGTGAGCATAATGATATCTCAAATCATGACTAGTTGAAATTTTTGCAGGTTTCTTGCACAGACTGGTCTGGTTTCAGTTGAACATCAAATGCAGGATATGAACTTGGTGCCAAAAGATGATCAGAGAAGCAAAAAAAGTGAATAATTTTCTTAAGAATATTTCTTTAGCATTATAAGTGAAGACATCGTTAACAAGGAAACACAAACATTTGTGCGAGATCAATTCATTTGACAGTTTAAAATGAAAAGATAGAGATACACATTCTGATACATTCATCTTGAAAAAAAAAATGAGAAGAAAAGGTTGAAAGCAAAGCGAGCAAATCCCAGTGGTTCGTCCTTGCAGTGGGTGTAATTGCTATCTTCTGTTAGTCACCCTTTGCTTTCTTCTCCTCGTGTTTGTGCTTGTCCTTGTCCTTTTTGGACTCGATGAAGCAGAAACACGAGCAGCACGGCAGCTGAAGAAGGAACTTCATATCTTTCATATAACATATGATTTGGAAAACCTGCAAGTATATAAAGCTTGAGCAATTAGTCTTCTTATTCCTTGTTAACTTCATTCATTCATGTTACTGGATGCTATTCCCATCTCTAACAGACAACAAGATGCCTAACTTCTTTATTTTTATAATCATGGCCATTGGCTATCTTATGCTTAAATGTGGGATTTGCAATATTTGTTTTTTTTGGTTTTCTCTGAAAAAAAGAGAGCTGCTTGTGTTTCTTTTCTCTGTGGAAAAGCTTCATGATAAAGAAGCTAGAAGGCGGCTATATTCATTCCAAAGGAAGCCAAGAATAAAGTGATTTCACAAAATCATTTGCACTTCATAAAGGGGCCTTCAGGAATCTGATTGACAGTTAAAATATAATATATTCATGGGTCGGGTTGGGTCAAATTTTATTAAGCTTGAGTGGATCAGGTCAAGAAGATTAGCAAACCCGAAATCTGAAATTTATATTATTAAACCCCAACGGATCAGGTCGGATCAGGCAAAGAGAGTTTTTTTCCTTCATATATTAATTATTTTGAACTATTTTATGTTCAGTAAATATGTCACACATAAAGTTTCAAGACAACTTTCATAGACAGCTAAAAAAGTCTCACAAATAAAAACTATAAATATAAAATTGGTCGTCAATACATAGAAAGTTAAATATTCCTTCTTTTCATAATTAGGCAAAAAGAAAAAGAGTGACATTCCCATTCTCCTACTATAATTGACACAAGAACCTCATAATCCTAGGCTAGAGGTTAAGAAGCTTTCGTGGATTCATCTCCTGGTAAATCATCTTCATCATGGTAGATGTTCTCTGCCATCTGCCAGATTTGAAGAATGTTGTCTTCGGCTACACTAGCAATGACCCAATCTTCACATGGGTTCCACGAGAAATCCGAAATTTTACTCGTGTGACCACCATGAATAAAGAGCAACTCTGGTGGGCCATCTTCAGCATCCTCTGGTGTCTGCTCATCATCAATCCTGGAAAAAATTATCAAAAAGAAAATAGACTGAATTATATAAAGTAACCGAAATAGGAACAATAATCTAATTACTAATGTACTTATGCTCATGCGTGAGAGCACAACAATTTCACAGCACTCGAATTTCCTTAAGATTTTAATAAATGGCCTCACTGTTACAAGAATGACATCACATCACTTCACTCAGAAATAACAAGATCATGGGGACTTCAAAGGCATACCTGCTAAGGTCCCACACCATTAGTCTTCTACCAAGACAACAAGAAGCTAAAATAGTCTCATTCTTCGGGCTCCATCCAACTTGGAAAACCTCCTCCCTGTAACGCATGTTTCAACCACAACAAGAACTTTAAAACATTAAAACTGAAAAATTCCTCGGTAAAAAGTGCTAATGCCTTGAGAATTAGTAATGAGGTCTTAATCTAAAAAATAAAACCAGAAAAGGAAAAAGGAAGAAGAAATTTGATAGACACAAAAGACAATCAAAGTATGTCCAACACAAATCTCAAGATACAAATATACAAAGGCGAATTCTTACTTGTGACTATCAAATGTGTGCAGAGCACTGCTAATCTTGCGCAGATCAAATAGCTTAACTGTCTTATCAGTAGATCCCGTTGCCAAAATCCATTCATTAAAGGGGTTGAAAGCTAGGCAGTTGACCTGTCACAATATTTTGAAATAATAATCACGTCTAATTACACAAATAATATGAAACTTTATTACTGTAATTACAACACTTACAGAAGGTGAAACTTACCTATTAGTCACCAGTCAAAGGAGACATAACATCCCAAATTCTCAGGATAATAAAGCATCATAAGATAGACCATTCACATCAACCCAAGCACAAGTTTTAAGTTTATCACTTACATAAGTGCTTCTAACATAAGGCTCTTCTAATGCCTAAAAAGGCCAAGGGTTGGTCACTCTAGAAGAACAAGTCAAAGTGACAATATAAGGAAGTGAGAAGCAAGGAATTTAAAAATCCTAGAAGTAGATGCATAGCAATAAATCACTAAAATAATAAAAAAAATAAGATGACCTAGCGCACAAGGCTTCCCACAGTGTGGGCTATAGGGAGGATTTAATAAGTATGTAGTCTTACCCTTGATTTTTTGCAAAGAGGGTGTTTCCGTTATTCGTCACAATGGAGTAACCTACCGTTACACCAGGGCTCATCAAGTTCACTAAAATAATAAAATTGGAGGAAAAAATTTATTACAAGGTCTGAAATTTTCTAACAATCAATCATGACGAGGGTTGATCTGCCCAAATTAAAAATGAAGTTGAAGAAAAGGGAACACAAGAACAAAAAATTGAAAGTACTTCAGCAGTTATATATATACTGTGCCTCTGTGTGCATGTACAAGTCTCTTCATGAGAAAGTGTGAAACTTGCATCGAGATACCCACCTCACTCTGATGAGCGACAACAGATTGGACTGGTTTGCTCACTGATGGCGTCCGTAGATCCCATATAAGCAGGTATTGATCATCCCCAACAGAACCAAATAAGTATTCATGCCTCAGATGCCATGCTACATCTTCTACAACACCTTCGTGAACCTATTTCAGTACAACCATTATCAATATCCAAAACTCATGCCTCAGAAATACACTTATTGTATTGTCTACAGTTAATCAATTACAATAAAAACTTCATTCTCTTCAGAGTATCAAGAGCTTTATTAAGACTCTGAAAGGCTAAGATTGGGTTTTGCAACAATGCCTTCACACATTCGGCATCCAAAAATTTGGCATTTTGCTGCAAGGTAATAATGTAAACTACAAGCGGGCTTGCATCAGCTTGTTACATAGACAAACAGCCTTACCTTAAAAATCTGCGTAGCCTCCAGAACCTTATTCTTAGGAGCTACATTGATGTCCCACAAACATATTTGAGCATCATCAGAACCACTTAAGAGACGACCCTCCTTGAACTTGCTCCACGATAAGCCGTACCCTTCAGTGCTATGGCCCCTCAGCCTCAGATCAGGACTACATGCACCATCCAGGGGAGGTTTAGATGGGTGTTTGCTATAGTCAAAAACATAGACCTCAGCACTAACAGTCTTCGTTGCAATAAGAAATGGATTTTGAGGCATATAACGTGCCCGATTAACCTCTCCATCATGGTTTATTTGCTGAATTATTTGTACCTGCAATGGAAGACATTTTTATATTTTGACTACTATCTCATAGGTTTCTTACTATCATGTCTAAATCAAGAATTGTTTCTAAAAGTATAAATTCAGCAATCATATGCAACATATTCAAGATAGTACATGTGGGGAAACAAAAGCAAGACACAAAATTAAGTGTTAGGGGATAATAAATTTATGCAAACCCAGACTTCATTAAGAATATATTAACCAGACTGGCAAGCATAACACTTGCCACTCTGGTGAAATCTTTAAGAGAAAAGATTTGGCCAGAATAAATGTGAAATCTTTAAGCAATAAACCAAAAAGAGAAAAGGACTACAAGAGTTAACAAAGACCCACAAGAACAAAAACTTTAGACCTCCCAAACGCCAAAACTACATACAAAAAAAAAAAAAAAAAAAAAAAACTATTTTTAAAGAAAAATTAAACATTCAAGCGCATTATGTAATCTAATTTCCTTCGAAAAATTCAGCAGATGATCAAATAATTAATACAAGTATTGAGTAATTCATTTGACTGTATGTTTATTCATTATTTTTTTCCTTTCGGAGGGGGAAATTACCTTGCCGTTGGTGCAGCCAAAGCCACCAAAATCAGAGCGGTCATCGTCGTAATGGCGGGCATCATTTTCAGAGTCGTCAAGAGGAAGCTGGACCTGAGCCAGCATGAGATAGTTGGGCTCATTCTCAGAGGTGTGTGTCCCAAGGATAATTTTCTGAACAGAATAGTCTTTGTCAGGTGGCTCTTCTCTGTCAGGCAACCACTCAACTGTCAGAGAAGGCCATTCAAGAGCATGCGTGATGACAAGATCATACAGAACGGAGTGTTCTTCTTCCAGATCTTGTATTCTTCATTTATAAGCCTCTCTTCTATCTCTCCCCTCATTTCTTCCTCGTCTTTTCCCATTGCTCTTCTTTCAATTTCTTAAGCTTTGTTCCTACAAAGGTCCTACCGTTCAAATAAACACTAGCAACTTTTCATCCCACAAAAAGAAAAGAGGGCTACTACTCCCACCTTCTCTCTCCGACTTAAAATATCAAAATTATCCATTTCTTTTATAAAAATTCACTCCCCGGACCCCCAATATATATATATATACTTATTTAACACTACTTTTATATATATATATATATATATATATATATATATATATATATATTAATTTAACACAACTTACATTTTTTATTAATTAATTTTATTAATTTTGTTTATTTTTTTAAAATTTATATTTTTTTGTTCTTTATATATCTAATCTTTTTTATTTGTTTAATAAATATTACAAATTTCATATTTATTATTAATTATTTTGTGTTCATTTATTCATTTAATTTTTGTGATTCTTTTTTAATTTATTCAACACTACTTATGTATTATAAAAATATTCTCATTTATATTAGAGAAATATATATTTAAAAAAACAGTACAAATAATAACATACAAAATTACACTTCTAATCTATAAAAACACAAATTCTAATCTATGTTGTCTCAGAATCAGAATCAAATAGACTATGTCAAAATTTATTTTATAAAATGATTTTTTTGATAAAATTATATTTTTATACATAAATATTGTTAATTAAATTAAAAAATAATCAAAAAATTAAATTAATAAATACTAAATTTGTAATATTTATTAAACAATAAAAAATATACAAAAATGCAAAACTGACCAAATTTTGAACATAATGCAGGTTAAAAATTGTCATAAATTAAGTTTTTTTTAAATAATTTTCGGATTGGACCGAGCAAATTTTTTTACTTTGAAGTTATGCTAGGGCGCATATATATGTCATGGGATAAATTTGAAATAAGGAAATTTTTGACTCACATGAGGACAAAATTGAAATTTCCGGGGAGACAAGAGCGGGGGCACATGTCAGAGGGTGGGAGTAGTAGTTTTCAAAAGAAAAAGATAATTACCATTTAGAAACAATAAAGTCTTTCTCAAATGTTCACGACCCCCTCTCTAGAGCGGGTCCAATCCTAGAAAATAATTCACGGACTTCTTTAGTTCAAACATTCTAAAGAAAAATACTTCTTAAATTACAATTTAGTAAATCTCTAAATAAATCTTCAATATTAGGGTTTACAACACAAGTCTTAAAATCATGAAAATAATATCCTAAATATCTGGACCAACCCGAAATGACACATGGAGAATGACAAAATGTGTCATGGTTGTTGCCCGATGACATGTTTACGGCATACTATACAAGACTCATGTGAAGATTTGTGCAGACAGCCTCAATATAGCTGAAAAAAAGGTTTCTCAAAATCTGTGGAACCAGAGACTCAGTCACATGATTGAGAAATGATTATCTACCATAATCAAGAAGTAGCTTTTCGAGGATGTTGCACTAGGTGCATGCAACCATTATTTGTTTGATAAATAACACAAAATCTCGTTTAATTTCTCTTCAAAGAGAATATCAGAATTGCTTAGTCTAATGCACTATGATATGTGTGGTCCATTGGAGGTTGATTCACTGGGTGATAACAAATATTTTCTGACTTTCATTGATGATGCTTCTCGGAAAGTCTGGGTGTATTTTCTTAAGACAAAGGTGTTGGGGTTGGTGCTCAGAGCGCCAATCCGGACCGTATTTATGTCTGATTCATGAATACGAACATCCCCTTATTCCATAATATTACTTATTTATGGTTGCACCTCTTGTTTTTATATACGTATTCGATCTGATTACGATTAGATTAAAACTAAATGTTGTTTAGTGATATGTATATATTAGACAAAAGCCCGATAATATATAATGCAGTACACAGTTACAAAGGGAGTTTGTAATTGACATTGGGAAGTGTCACTGCTAAATGTATATTATCAAATATTGTTCATGGTCAAGATTTACTAACACGGGTCGGTTAGTTAAATCCGTTGAGACCAGTACATGTCGTATATCGTGACTTGGTCCGATGGTTTATCCCAATGAACCATGAGTCTAGGGAGACTCGTATAGACGTGTAGGTGTTTATAGTGGATAAACACTGAACGACTCACCGAAGATTCTTAATGGATGGTACACCAACGTCAATAAGAATCTTCATGGGTTGAGTATCATAGTGGTCATTCGACTTGAGATACCACTGTGGATGTATGAGACATCCTCCACACTTAGATGGCAGTCACGTCACCGGTCTATTTAGATCAGACCTCCGCCTGTTCGTTGGGTGTGGACCGATCCTCAGGATATCCTGTGTGTATCAAGATAGGATCCGTCAGTTCTGTGTACATAGCATAGGTAGTCCATATATAATTAGCAGTCTGTTAAATCTGTGGCCACAATATACTTCGGAAGTAAGTTCCGATTGTTATTTAGAGATTGCTAATTGATACGTCGACGAGATAATACCTATAGAGATTTGACGTTTATATCTATATCTCTGGGATTATCTGGATACATGTGACGGAGGGATTATATGTATGCAATGACCTCGACCTGTATGATTCAGCTAGTTTATCAGTGATCGTCATAATTTACGGGTGGATAAATTATGGACACCAAATTGGATTTCGTGACGGATATACCTGAATCTATAGAGTCTCAATAATGAAACATACTCATAGAGCACTAGGGCAACTTTTATGAATAATAATGATTATTTATAAATCGTTTAAACGTTAAACGAAAAATACATGCGAACGGGCCGAACCGTCATTTCCTAATTAATGTGTATTTGTATTTAATATATGATATTATTAAATACACATTAATAAATTGTCAAATAAATGTATTTGACATATATCATTAATATATGTATTTGAGATATTTAAAGTAAATATAATACATATATTTGAGATATTTGTATTTAATTAATTAATTAATTATTTAATTGTTAAATGATTAATATAATTAAAATATAAATATCTTACCAAATGATAAAGTTAGGAAATGATTATAAGTGTTTATTGTTGACTTTAAAGTAAAGGAAATGGTAGTCAAATTGGATTTGACTTCTTTGATATTTGTTTAAATTGTTTAAAATTGAAATATCATTTTCCTTTAATTTTTGTCAAATTTTCGGCCATGACCTTAATTAAATATAATGGTTATATTTTTCATGTTGCCATTGTTGACTTTGTTAAAAATATCATTAAAGTGTTTTTGATATTTTAACAAGTTGGTAACATGAAATTGAAATGAAATGAAAAATATTTGACTTGTATTTACTTAGCCAAATTCGGCCAAGGCATGCATTTTGGGCAAGTATATATTGTTTCATTTATTTTAGGGTTTCATTAACCTTTTCACTTTATCAAAACTCCATTAAAACAAGGCAAAGAAGGTATAGAGAAAAGAAAAGAAAAACAAGGAAAAGCTTGGAATTTAGTAAGTATTTCCAACCTTCCATTAGATAGTAATTTGTTCCTCTTGTTGTGGGCAACATCTTGTGATGTTCTTGATTTTTTCTATTCTTTATTCTTTGTACTTTTGATGGATAAAAGTTTGATGAAGGTGATATGCATGTATGATGTTGGAAGTTTATTACTAGTGTAGTTTTAAACATTCTTTTAAGGTTTTAGAACCTTGTTGCCATTCTAGAGTTATTGACCCACTCTTAAATGACCTAGAATTGTTCTATAGTTGTTTCATTGTGTTGAGACTTGATTTGGATGGAAGAAACATGATTGAAGTATTGGTTTAACCAATTTGGTCTAATTGTCCAATTTGAAGAAATTGAAAAATTAGGGTTTGAGACCACTTCCAAATTTGAGGCTTTTCATTTATATGGTGTATTAGGATGTGTATATGATGCATATAAAGTTTCATGTTGATTGGATTTCATTTGGATGTGTCTTGAAGCATGGAAGTGCAAAATGCACACTTTGGCCACCTAGTGAGGCTCTCGGCCAAGTGTAGCATTTTTGGGATTTTTGTTGCTCTTGGTGTTTTGACATTTGGGACATGTTAAGTTCATCTTAGAAATGATTTAGAATCATTCAAAATTGATTTGATCAATTTCGGACTAAAATGAACAAAATACCAAGTGTAAGGGCAATTCGGTAAATTCACATAAATTTGATTTATTGAATTTTATTTCATAATTTTATTATTGGGTAATTAAATAAATATGTTTATTTAATTAATCCGAGAAAAAGTTTTGAAATCGAAAAATTTGATTTTCCACCGTTTCCGCTGCGTTACCGGATTTAGCCCCTAAAACCCCTACAAAAGGATCAGGTCATGAATCGGTTCAAGTTGTTCCATGCCATGGTAGAGCGTGAAATAAGGAATAAGCTAAAATGCCTCCCTACAGACAATGAAGGCGAGTACAGTTTCAGGGAGTTCGATGCCTACTGCAGGAGACACGATATTCGACATGAGAGAACACTTCCACACACCCCACATCATAATGGTGTAGCTGAAAAAATGAACTGCGTTATTATGAAGAAAGTGAGAAGCATGATCAGTATGGCTAAGCTGCCAAAGCCATTCCGGTGAGAAGTTGTTCGTACGGCCTGCTACCTGATCAACAGATCACCATATGTACTGATGAGTATTAAAAAGTGTACAGTTAATAAAATAAAAATTAATCATTTTACACTTATAATTTCATTAATCCCTTTAATTTAGCACATTTGTTAAATAATAATTATATTTATATGTTATTGTGATTTTTATTTATTGTGTAGGTAAAATACTACTTCGGAAGCTCAACAGGAAAAATGAACATTAGATATGAATTTCAGGATCCAGAAAACCCAAAAAGAGCGTGATAACTAAATTCAAATCGAACTTGGAAAATATTCACCGTGTTTCGATTGGCGACAAAAATGAGCTTATGATGTATTTTCTCACACATGTATTTTATTATTATTATTATTATTATATATATATATATATATTTATATATAATATATAAAATATATTTTGGAGGTCCCACCAAGATTTTATATATAAAATCTTTTATGTATATTATACCGGAGGTGCCACCAAGATTATTTATATATATATATATATATATATATATATATATATATATATATATTATTAAATAAATTAATAAAATATATTTAGTTGCCATCACCGAAAGATGGCAACCAAATTGAAAAAAATAAATAATAAAAAAAAAGGAAAGAGAAAGGTAGTTGGCAAATTGAAAGAGGGTGCCGAGCGCTAAGTGCCTCTTAAATTTCAGCTTCATTCACACGATTCTCTCTGTAATTTTGTGAAGGGATCTAGCTCTTGTGTGCTTTATTTTTGTAAACTTTTTTCTTGTAATTTCTTTTTTTAGTAATAAATTTATGCATGTTTTTATTTAAATTATGAGTAGCTAATTTCTTTTTGCTGGGAAAAAAGTGAAGTTTTTAATATGAAAATTTAGATTAATCTCACTTATATTATAATATATAAATTGTAATCTAATAATTAATAATTTATTTAATTATGGATTAATTATTGACAAACGTTGTTACCACCTATATGGCTGGTTTTTTTTATTTGGCATAATGAAGTACCTAACTGGATTTGTTAGAAAAAAATTATCACTGTCTTTATTGCTAGTTTTCGTTTAATCCTACCAATCTTTGTCTTTTGTGGGTCGAGAACAGTTCTTTGTGGCTCCATTGGTACCCCCAATATTTGGTTGCAAAATCCAAGATCCTACTGATTTTGAATCCCGTTTTGCAAAAACCAAACGGGATACAATGGATATGATGCTGCAGCAGCAGGAACAAAAGATTGAGCAGGCAGCTGCTCTAGGGTAAATGTGCAAGGGAGTTGCATGTTTTGAAGTTAGTAAGGTGGCAAGTACTGCTGGGAATAGTGTGTATAAACCATGTTTTGTTGGCTAAGCTGCTGGGATGTGGTGATAGTGTTTGTGTCGCTAGAAGCTGAGAAAAAATTGTTCTCCATGTGATATTAAAAAGAAAGTACACTGAATAAAGAAGAAACTGTAAAGAAAGTGAGAAGCTACATGAATGAATGAATGAACAAATGGGGTGAAAGGTGGGAGTAAAAAGATGACCAATAGGGTTTCGTTGGTGACAGAAGAAGAGACAGTTAGCTTCAAAGATTTGCCGCCACCTTTGTTTTAAATGTGGCAGCTGACCACACATCACACGCTAACTGTTTTAGTTTTAAGTTTTATATGAGAAACTATCGGAATTGTTCTTTGCCGTTGCATTGTTGTTTCTCAAGCTCATAAAAAACCAAATTCGGTATCATAATGCACCCTTTATAAACACCAAGAAACAGCAAAGCAATCAAATAGTCCCTCTTTTTTTTTTTTTCTTTAGAATTACGCGTTCTAAAGGCATGAGATCATTTGGAAGATCTCAAAGAAAGAAATTAGAACGCGTAATTCTGATAGGAATGAATTTAAAGAAGGAAATTAGCTTCACAAATAAACAATATGGAAAGACCTTAAATGATAGAAGCCAGGCTTAAATTCCATGTTTCTGGATCTATGATGAGTAAAGGCCCTCATGCCAGAAAATGAAAGCTATATAGTATATTCATAACCACTATTTAGTAATAAATGGTTTTCTAAATCAAAGCTTGAGCTAGTTTCAGGATATTGTAAGAAGGAAAGAAAAACTAGGAAATGACAGCAGTCAAGGAAATGAGTGATGCATTTTTAAAGAGATCCTAGCATAGTTTATATAGATCTGCATGCAACTGAACGTCCTTAGGTGATAACACGCGTTGTGATGATCAGAACTCTTGCTCTAAAAAGACATGCAACCGGAGTAAACTGGATTCAGTTTAATGTTCACATGCATTGTTGTTATTCATATTTTGAAAATTAATCAATAAAACTACTATATTATGTCATAGAAGTGTTCATTGACAAGCATATCCTGCTTTCCAAACAGAGATGGTTTCATTTGTTCAGCCTTAAGGATCAAGAAACATCAAACTATGCAGAGTCAAAGAAATAATTCAATGAAGCCTAATGTTTTATACGAGTTCCTGATGAGATAGGAACGGAAAGAAACAATATTAGTAATGATATAATGATCAATCGAGGAGTTATACGAAGCAACATCTAATCAATGTTCTAAGGATCACAGTTACATGAAACTACAAGAAGTATGAGACCTACATTGAACATGCTTGTTAATCAACACTGTAAGTTCATAGTTCGAACTTGAAAACTGTAAGTAATTTGCTTTTTAACTCTATGATTGAGTCTAGCAAATTCAAATAAACTGCACTAGTTGAACCAAATTCTAAGGTAAATGGAGTTTGATACTCATTAATCAAGAAAGATTTTTGCTCTAAATCAGAATAATGAGAGATAATGCATTTATTAAGTCAATTTTTTTTTTTATCATGCTTTCAAAACTGAAGAAACTTCATGCTGGTATCTTCTTCAGGTTTTGGGTTTTAATTGGAACCATCCTTGTTATACAACTCAACGGTAAATCTAGGTGGTTATTTATGAAAGAAAATGGCTGCAAAAATATAAAGAAACAAAATACCTAAGTCGCAGTCCGATTCATAAGATTTCCGCTATAAACAGGGTCAGCATTACTCTTATTTTATAATGATACAAGATAGGAAAAGAAAAATCTAAGTTTAAATTTATGGCATTCATCTTGTTCTTTCCCTTATTGACACAATTGTAACTAGATATTGATACTATGAAAATAAACCAATCATCATATATATGTCAAGTCTGAACTGAGGTTCAATATACTTTTCTAGGAAACAAATATGTGATTGTTGTTAACTTTAAAAGATGAAAATGTGGGCTTCTCTGACTTAAAATGGGCTTCATGCCCAATGCTTGTCCAGAGCCCAAACTAACTTGCTGTCACGTGATTTTCCTTTTCATTTTTTCTAATTATATCCAAGGAAATAAACACGTGTTAACTAGCTAGACCGTCCGGCTTCCGCGCCTCACGGACTTAAAATGGGCTTCAGGCCCAATTTTTGTCCAGAGCCCAAACCAACTTGCCGTACACGTGATTTTCCTGTTTATTTTTTCTAATTATTTCCAAGGAATTAAACATGTGTTAACTAGCTAGACCGTCCGACTTCCACGTGGCAGGAAGCGTACACGCGTCCTTATTATAGGCCGCCACCTTTTTCTCCTCTTACGCCTTATAACATGCACGTAAAGCCATAAATCGATAACGAACGCAGAAGGAAAAAACACAGGAACCGGAAAAAAAAATCAGAGAAGAACAAAACCAACCATGGAAGCCATGTTCATGACAAAGAACGCTATCTTTAACCTCGCAAAGGCTTTTCCTCGTAGCTCTTCAATTTCTCTCACAACTCCTCGCAAATTTTCTAGGGTTTGCTTCTCCTCTGCATCATCAAATTATCACCACAATGGGGTAAGTTAATATTACTAATAGAAATTAATGGTCTTTTTTTTTTAAAAGTTGAATGTTTTTGTTGAATGTTTGGTGAATTGCAGAACCGAGATTCAGCGGAGAAGAACGAAACTGATGAGGACTTATCAGACGTAACAGATGCAGCAAAAGAAACGATAGACAAAACCAAAGAACGTGCACACGAGATGAAGGACAAAGCAAAAGAGAAGACGAAAGAGGGAACCAACAAAGCCTCTGAGGCTGCACAGAGAACCAAAGATAAGGCCAAAGAAGGGACAGAAAGAGCAGCCGAGACAGCGGAGAGCGCCAAAGAGAGAGCCAAAGAAGGGAAAAATAAAGCAGCCGAGACAGCAAAAGAATACTCACACAGGGCCGAGGATAAGACGGCGTCGGCAGCGGAGACAGTGAAGGAGGAGACGAAGGAAGGCGCTAGTAAGGCGGCAGAAACTGCGCAGAGTTTAGGGGAGAAAGCGAAGCAGACGGTGCATGTTGCATGGGAGACGGCGAAGGATACGACGCATAAGATTAAAGAGACTGTTGTGGGGAAAGATGATGATGATGATGATAAAGAGAAGAGGATGGATGAAGATGACGTTGAGTTGAGGAGGCGAGCAGGAGGGAAGCGTGATGATAAACTTAAGTAGTAGTAATATAATGGAGTTTTTAATTCGTATTATGTTTTGTTTATTAACTGCAAAAGGGTTGGTGATCTCTGAGGGGAGGGATCCTCCTCGTTTTGTAATTTGATCTTGAAGTTTCAATAAATTGTTGTCTACTCTGTTCAATGCTTAATTTGATTTTGAATGGATGGAGCAAATATCCACCACTAGCAACCCCAAGAGAAATAGCCCGACCCAGAGTGGAGTCGTGGGAGCTGCATCACCGTTGAAAAATGTCACGGCCAACGGGGATTGAAGAGAACCTGTTGTGTTTATTTTGTCTGATAGTAGTTGTAACTAGGGGGTGCGATTCGGTTTGGTTCGGTTTTTGCTAAAAATCGAACCAAATCATATTTTACGGTTCGGATTTTTTACCTTTCAGATAAAATTTTTTAAACCAGCGGTTTACGGATTGGTTCGGTTCGGTTCGGTTTACAGATATTATATTTAAAACAAATTTTCATCCAAAAAAACTAGTCTATCCAACAAATAATATGAAGTGTTAGGGTGTAAGCTGTGACTCCAGGGAACACATGCACTTCATTAAGGATTGAAAAATGATAAATGAGGCACAATTAATTCTTATATTTTTTAAAAATTATCTTGAATAATGATGCTACCATCATTCTAATTAAGAGTCAAATCTAACATCTTATTTTCAAGAATAATGATGCTGCCATAAAACAAAAAATTTAAGAATAAAAGTATTAACAAATAAATTGAAGAATAAAAGTATTAACAAATAAATAATTAACAAAAAAATTAAGAATAAAAGTATTAACATACTAATAAAAAGAAAATTACAAATTTTTTTATAAAAATATATAATTTTTTTAACTATAACGGTTCGGTTCTGTTTAACAGGTGCGGTTCAGATTAGCTCCTGAACCGAACCGTAAACCGTTTGGGGTAGGCCAATCCAAACCGCAAACCGAACCGTTAGAAAAAAAACCATAAATTCGGTATGGTTCGGTCGGTTTTTTTGCCTACCCCTAATTGTACCCCCAAACTGACAGAAAATTGTAATATACACAAACACAGACATGGTATAATTAATATTATTGGATTGTTACACAATATTTTTGAAAATATACTCAAATACTTATATTTTAATTTTTTTTTCTCTTTTATCCTCAATATTTTAACAAATATTTAAATCACCCTCTATATGTCTTGGGTGAGCGTAATTTAAGGGTTTGTTTAGCATTTTTCAACTGCCTTGCTAACACAACTCCTACAACCAAAAAAAATTCCGGACGGGAAACGGGTCATAATTGTCACCGTCATTCTCTCTTCTTCAGTTACGTGAACTCCCACTTTTTATTACTTGAAAATTGAACCGCCACGGCCCACTAATATCATTCCAACCAAACTTTTCATTTTTCTCTCTTTCCAAATTTCACTTATTCAGTTATACTCATAAGGAGAAAAGAAATTGCGCAGAATGTGGAAAGACCACCGAAAATCTTGTTGTTTTGGGTTTGTTTGTTTTTTTTTTTTTTTTTTTATTAGAATAATCAAAACAACCACAAACCAATAATTAGTGTGAAATTAATTGCAAAAAATATAATATTACCTAAAATTTACTTGCTTCATAGTTTCATTACAAAATCGGTTTAAATATTGTATAATAGATATTCTCCATCCACTCATTTTTAATGGATAACACAGTAAATTAGCAAGTCCATCATGCAGTATGGTAGACCTAAAATAAGATTTGACCACAAAAAATGTTATCTAAATATATGAGATGGGTCAGAAACTTTTACTTTTGAAAAAAATAAAAATTAAATAAAAGAAATATAATTCCCTTCTTCTTAAAACGACATCGATGTTGAGCTGTGGGACTCCCTTCTTCTTTCTAAAATATCATAGGTAACATGGCTTCTCAGAGAATGATTGGTTAGGCTTCCAATACAATTCTTCCAAGCATTTTTTAAACTGAATTTGATAGAAAAAAATAATCTCGTATTTGTACAGTTTAATTTAATTTGTAAGAGTATAAATTAGTTGTAGTTGGTGAAGGTAATAACCTTCTAATTAGGATCACTTAATATATATATTTAAGATAATTATTTATTAATGTGATTTATAAATTTTGAACCTCTCGTTTTCACCATCGCAGTCAAATTGATTAATGTTCGATCAAGGTTAACAAAAAGTCAAGGAAATTGGGAGATTTATTGCTAGGTTACCGTAGAGATGATCTTGAAAATGATCGACAAATTTAGTATGAAATTAGAGCTTCAAATCTAAAGAACTTTCAATTTATAAATGTATAATAAGAATTTTATGTTTTTATCCTTTATCAAACTTAGATTAAAAGTTACAACCCCAGCCCTTGAGCCACCGCTAAGTATATTAAATAAGCTTCAATACAAGAGTAGTGATATTTGTATATATAAAAAAATATATATATATGACAAAATTTAATTATTAAATATCAGTACTCTGCAGTTAAAAATAATTTTAACAATAAATATTGATATTCTGTGATCGAATTTTATCACTCTTTTATCTTCATTTTGTACAAATATCATTTTTTCTCAATACAATTACCTTTAAAAATACATTTTCGTGGGCATATTTGTTGATATCTCCTCTCCTTTTATTTAAGGTCAAGTTATTATGGATCGTAGCTTATCTATGTAGGCACTAAACAAGATATATGATCTAGCCAGGAAATTAAGATTCCAAAAAATAAAAATTTATATCCAATTATTTATAGGATATGAAATACAAAATCGAAAATGCCATAATCTAAAATTTGTAAACAAAAATGATCAAATTGTAAAATTTGAAAAAATGAAAATTTAAATTAAGACCTTTATCTTTTCTAAACATTTTGTCAACCTCATAGAGTCATAGTAGCTAATTGTGGGTTACAAAAAAGTTCATCCATTAAAGGTTTAGAAAATCTCATCCATTAAACACCAACCTTTAATTTATATTATTATTCGAATTCGGGTGATTATGGGTGCAAAACGTATTTCATAACTAGTTGAACTACAATAAGAAGTAAATCAACCATCTCCGATTAAAGTAATGATACGTGTATAAAAAATAGAACAAAAATGTATAAAAATACGAAAAGACAAATAATATTCAATTAAAGATTAAAAAAAAAATGGAAAAATGATATTTATACAAAACAATGACAAAATAACCTGCAAAACTATGCAATTTTAGTTGTTAAAAAAAATATATATTAAAAAAATAATTAAAACTACGTAGTTTTTATTATTATTTTGTCACTGTTTTGTCACTGATTTGTATATATTATTGAGAAAATTTACTTATCTTTTGGTGTTTTTCGTGCTTTTTCTATACATTTTTTTTTTATAATTTTTGCTCGAATTACATTGCCGAGAAACACAAACAATCTAAACAAAAATTTGGAAACGTAGGAAGCTCCACCGTCAAGTTATCAAATTCGAGCTTAAGCGGAGCAATTAAAATCTCTAACTGTGTCAGGCTTTTACAAGAAATACACCTCATATATTCGAATTCAAGATCTATCAACCAAATCTTAAATCATTTGTCACTAAGTCACACCTCTTGAGCCCAAACAATCTAAATTGTTAATGCATACCCTAACTTTCAACTTAATTAAAAGATTTCAAACACAAATATCTAAAAAATATAACAAAAATATAAGTAGAAACTTAAATATCTAGGTCTCACAATTTTGCAATCTGAAAAATGCATTATATTAGATTTTCAGTTAATACAAAAGAAACCCTAGATCACAATGCAAGCATGATCTCCAATTTCTATATTATATATGGATCTCCCGTTTATAATGCCAATCAATAAAAGCTAGTTGATAGACAATGGTCCAAGAAGATCATTTGGCAGGCAACTTTCCAAAATTAAACATCATGAATCTGATATTATTTTAATCATATATTAAACTCTCCTTATACAACATAAAAATGATTTCCATTGCATTCTTGATTTCTTCAGTGTGTTTTTCTATTATCAGTTTGTTGATGGTAAAAAATCAGTAAATGAATCAAGCAATATAAGCCAGGGACAAAGGTGGAATTTCCCCTCTTGGCCGATGTTCGGGAAGTATGAGCCACTTCTCGGTTCGGCAGGGGTCCGGATGCGATCTCCCAAATAAGACCGATCATCATGTATGCTCTGATGCGGTTTTCATAAACCAGCCACATCAGCTCGTCGGCACGGTTCGGGCCTACTCTGCTACATTTTTAGTAAGTCGAAAGGCTCGGGCAGTTCAATAGAAGGCGGAAATGGTTTGGTAGGTTCGGCAGATTATTAGACCGATCACTTAGCAACCGACAGAAGCCTCGAGATTGTAATCTCCCTTTACACATGTCATCTCCCGGAGGCACCCACCAGGCTATCATCATTACTAAATGCATGTGGCAGTGAGAAGTCAGATTGATGCGATGAGATGTCAGAAGGCAGGCTCACTTTCGGGAAAAACAGGCCTAGAGCGGAGAACTTAAAAAATGAGGCAAGTGTCACGTGGAGGATTCTGCAGAATGGGAATAGCAACCGCCTCATTTACCGCCTCATTCCTATTTTATATATATATAGAAAGCTTTTTGTAAGAGAGGACGAAAAAAAAAGACACAAAAAAATGAAAGGAGAAAGAGAGGATGTGAAAAAGAGAGGTAGATAGAGCATTTTGTAAATTCCTTTTGTAAAACAAGCTCGGTTCTCACGCTGACCGACCACAAAACAGGTCGAGCGAGCGTATTTCATAATAAAAACACTCATCCGTTTTGTGCCCGTGGACGTAGGTTGGATCCGATCTGCCGAACCACGTTAACTTCATGTGTCAATCTGCGTGCTCTTCTCCTTATATCGAAGTTTGCTTTTGGTTCTCCATAACCAAACAAATTCACTGCTGAATGAAGGTTAATCTCGGGAATAATATTTTGTTATTGTCCTTGAGACGAAAACCAGCCGTCAACAGTTGGCGCCGTCTGTGGGGATCAGAACAAGAAGCAACTCGTGTTGTAAGATGGTGGTAGAAGGTGAAAGACGTGGTTTGCACAAGTAACTCAGCAGCAGAATGGACGGGATGGTAAATGAATGGGAAAAAGCAAGCTGTGACGGGAGGAAGAAAGGGTTTGTATGGACAAAGCCTTTTCCTTTTGAATTGTGGAATGAAATGTAAAAGTATTGGCCAACGGACACCCACCTGGGGTGAATTGTCGAATGAAAAGTAACGACATGAATGGGTTACATCTGTTGGCGACAGCTGACCAGGCTCATCAGTAGGAAGGAACTACGCTTCCTAAACTACCCACCGCCAGCCTCGCAAGTTACTTGTGCTGGAGGATTAATCAGGGAGCTAGTCAGCCAAAGGCGGGGGAGGACGTCCGTCGGTCCAGTTCTCAATTGGTGTGGTGGTCTTCCCCGAATGAGAAGAAAGAATGTAAAAAGTATTCGGGAAAATCACGCAAAGCGAAGACTGACGACCTCGCCCGGAAGCCCAGGGTCGATCGGGAGGCATCAGGCACTGGAGAAATGCATTGTTGAAGGAGCACCGACGGAGTTCCTGGTTCGGCAGATCCTGTGATCCAGCTCGGAAACCTTGGGATCAAGTTCAAATCGAAGGATCTCAACGGAGCCAGCTTGAATGTGAAGTTTACAACTCTGGCATATGCATCGGGAGTCTTCAGAGCTCGGATCAGAAGACGCGGTTGGACCGCGAAGCAGGAAGCAGAAGAAAGCAAATGTAAAAGCCTCTCTTGAAATATCTCGCAAAGAGTTGTAAGAAGGGCAGTATGTCCTTTAAATATGAATAAAACTCTCATTTTTTTAAGATTCTTGCACATCTCGCTTGTTTGTTAATTAAACGTGAAAGTTGTCTTCATTATTTTTTTTGACATGCTCGATGCGAAGGTAATGATTGGAGGCCAGGAAGGGCACCAAACCCGTGGCACGCCAAACACTGGTGTCATTATCAAACCCCCGGGGTAAAGTACGCCGACATGACTCCTTTCATTTTAAGTGGATCTAAGTTACTTAAAGGGGTGAAGTGTATGAGGGAGCGCGTGAACCCCTCGTGGCAGTATCAGACTCCCGAGGCCGGATCGTAACTACCTCATTACTTGCATATGTGTGCCATCGGCTCGGGGCTGGATTCGTTCTGCTAAGGCTTCATGGTGTCTAGGCTATGGGCTGGATTCGTTCCGCTGAGGCCTCTGTGTGCCATCGGCTCGGGGCTGGATTCATTCCGCCGAGGCTTCATGGTGTCTGGGCTCGGGGCTGGATTCGTTCCGCCGAGGCCTCTGTGTGCCATCAGCTCGAGGCTGGATTTGTTCTGCCGAGACTTCATGGTTATTCGGCTCGGGGCTGGATTCATTTCAGCGAGGCCTTTGAGAGATTAGAAATTATGTTTTGGAGACCTCGGACAGGACGCTGTCTTGAGGCATCCAAGTTGTTATTTACACTTGTGAAATTTTTTCATGTGGGGTATGTGGTAAATCACTCCCACCTTTTACTAATTTTATTCTAGATCTTTCTTTTTTGTTTTTGTTTTTCACTGGTTTGGCAAGGGGACGCCCGCGCCAGAGTTAGCAGAGCCTCGAAGGTTGATTTGATTCCCTTCCGTGTAAGTCTTGGTAAGTTATTCGGCTCAGAGACGGATTGCTTTCCGCCGAGTCCATGTGGTTATTCAGCTCGGGGCTGGATTCATTCCGCCGAGGCTTCATACCTTGCTCAGCTCGGGTTTGGGGTGAATCCCAACGAGTCTGATTCTTTGAACTGTGGATGTAGCATTCCCTCAGATCCAAGTTCTTTCTTTCAGCTCGGGTTTGGGGTGAATCCTACCGAGTCTGATTCTTTGAACTGGGGATGTAATATTCCCTCAGATCCAAATGCTTTCTTTCAGCTCGGGTTTGTGGTGGATCCTACTGAGTCAGAATTTTTTGGAGATGTAGCATTCCTCCGGAACCAGATATTTCCTCTCAGCATGAAGACAGATTACGTCCCACTAAGTGGATTCATCGTCAGCTCGGAGGTTAAGTGTTCGTCTTATGACCAGAGTCAAAAGAGAGAAGAGAATAGATCACACGGAGTTACCAGGAAGAGCGGTCAGAGATAAACAATGGAAAGAAGGTTGCAAATGATCTCGCAAAAAAAAACACGGGAATACTGCATACTACAAAAAAAACAGTTCCAGAAGCGACCACCAACAGGGCGACAATGCCTCATACTTGTAATAGTTCTCGGCATCAACTCAAAAACTCGTTGATACCAAGAACTAGGGGATGGATGTTGATGGTAAAAAATCAGTAAATGAATCAAGCAATATAATCCAGTGACAGAGGTGGAATTTCCCCTCTTGGCCGATGTTCGGGAAGTATGAGCCACTTCTCGGTTCAGCAGGGGTCCGGATGTGATCTCCCAGATAAGACCGATCATAATGTATGCTTTGATGCGATTTTCATAAACCAGCCGCATCAGCTCGTCGGCTCGGTTCGGGCCTACTCTGCTCCCTTTTTAGTAAGTCGAAGGGCTCAGGCAGTTCAATAGAAGACGGAAATGGTTTGGTAGGTTCGGCAGATTATTAGACCGACCACTTAGCAACCGACAGAAGCCTCGAGATTGTGATCTCCATTTACACATGTCATCTCCCGGAGGCACCCACCAGGCTATCATCATTACTAAATGCATGTGGTAGTGAAAAGTCAGCTTGATGCGATGGGATGTCAGAAGACAGGCTCACATTTGGCAAAAACAGGCCTAGGGCAGAGAACTTAATAAATGAGGCAAGTGTCATGTGGAGAATTCTGCAGAATCGAAATAGCAACCGCCTCATTCCTAGTATATATATAGAAAGCTTTTTTTGTAAAATAGGACGGAAAAAAAAAAGACACAAGAAAAGAAATGAGAAAGAGACACTACAAGAAAACTGGGGATTAGACACAATTTATAAGTATTTATAAATTAAAAAAAAAGGTCTAATTTTTTGTTTTATACTAACATATGTTTCGAACCACAATGCAAATTCTTGGTCAAGTTTGTTGTCAACCAAAGCTTCATCAATACCTGGTTGAGTTTGCCTTAACTCCGCAATGTACACACTAACAAACAGAATAAGTTATCTTGAGTAAAATACTTATAATAGAAATAATGTGCAATAAACTTATAAAATTTCATAAAAGTAACCAGTTACTCAATATAAGGTCTAATTTCCTCGCAATTCATCAAAACATATGTGCGAGCTGCATGATATTCTTTATCATCTATAAAGAATCTAGATCTCTCCATGCCATATGATCGTCCCGAATTTCTGAAAATTGAGATCATCCCTTCATGTTCTTCCCCTTCACCCCCACGAGTATCATCGTTCCGTGGAACTTTTCTATGTCTGGTGTAAACATGTGGCTGAAAGTAATGAGCACAAAATGATGAAGCCTCTTCAACCAAATATGCATTACATATTGAGCCTTCGATTTTAGCTTTATTGGTGACATTATTCTTCAGTCGACGAAGATACCTCTCAAATGGATACATCCATCTATATTGCACATGACCTACTATCCTTGCTTCATAAGCCAAATGGATAGGAAGATGTTCCATAGAGTCGAAGAAACTTGGAGGGAATATACGCTCAAGCTTACATATAATGACAGGAATGTCTTTCTCTAGCCGTTCCATTTCTTTTTCAGTAATGACAGTACAAGTAAGATCTTTGAAAAAAATACTCAATTATGTCAATGTCTGCCACACATTTGCTGGAAGTAATTCACGGAATGCTATGGGTATTAATCTTTGCATAAACACATGACAATCATGGCTTTTCATTCCATACAACTTGAGCTTTTTCATGTCAACACATCTTCCCATATTAGATGCATATCCGTCAGGAAGTCGAAGTTCTTTTAACCACTTACATAATGCTTCTTTTGCAGCCTTATTCAACATGTAACAGCTTCAGGATACACGAATTTTCCATTTTTTTCAATCCGATGTAACTCCGGACGTGAACAGAACTCCTTCAATTCTTTTTAGTCTTTGGCATTATCTTTTGTTTTCCTTCCACATTCATGACAGTGTTAAAAACATTATCAAAGAAATTCTTCTCAATGTGCATTACATCTAAATTATGTCGAATTAATAATATTTTCCAATAAGGCAAATCCCAAAATATGCTTCGTTTCTTCCAACCACACCTGCAGTTCCTGACTATGCGAGCATTATTATGATCAGCATCAAGATCTGTAACCTTTTTCAATCCATATCCTTCAATCTGCTCTAATATCTCAAAACCTGACTTCACAGGTTGTGCCACTTTATGTACTATATGCCCCTTCATGAACCACCTCTTGTTTCTTCGAAATGGATGCTCTGACGGTAAGAACTTGCGATGGTTGTCAAAATGAAGTCTTTCCACCTCTTGTCAAAGTAAATGCGTCTGAATCATCCATGCAATAGGGACAAGCTAACTTACCTGCAGTACTCCACCCTGACAACATAGAATATGCAGGAAAATCACTGATAGTCCACAACAGAGAAGCTCGCATCTGAAAATTATGTTTACTGTATACATCATATGGCTCTACCCCCACCTCCCACAATTCTTTCAACTCAGCAATCAAAGGTTGCAAGAACACATCCAACTTCTCTTTAGGGTTTCTCGGCCCAGACACTATTACAGACAGAAACATGTATTCATCCTTCATGCATAGCCATGATGGCAAATTATATGGAGTCACTATCACTGGCCATGAAGAGTACTGTTGCCATGTTTGTCCAAATGGTTGAAATCCATCAGTGCAAAGACCCAATCTAACATTTCGAGTTTCAGCTGCAAAAGATGGATACATCTGATTAAAATGCTTCCAGGCTGGGGAGTCTGAGCAATGCCTCATGACACCACCTTCTTCAGTATCATGCTCGGCGTGCCACCTCATGTTCTTAGCAGTGGCATTAGATGCATACAATCTCTGCAAACGGGGTGTTAGTGGAAAATAATACATTTTCTTATAAGGAACTTTAATTTTCTGCTTTGTTGATCCTCGTCTCTGCTTCTTATACCGAGGGTGGTTACAGAACTTGCAACTTGTTAAGTCAATATCATCACTCCAATATATCATGCAGCCATTATGACAACAATGAATTTTTTCTACTGGTAGACCCAAGCCTTCAATTAACTTCTTCGTGCTATAAATGTTGTTAGTCATTACATTATCCTCTGGAATCATTTCATGTATAAATTGACAAATATCATCGTAACATCTTTCCGAAAAATGGTGTTCCGCCTTCAAATTCAAGAGTCTAGCCACCGCCGATAATTGTGAATGCCCGTAAGGGTTTCCATGCCAAATCCCTTGCTCTGATGCTCTAAGCATATCATAAAGTTTTTGTGTCGCGGTATTTGGAGTCTCTTCACAATCATTTTGATTGAAAGTAGGTCCTGCAACATCCAATACCATTTCTTGAATTGCGTTGTTCACTTGGGTATACTCGACTTCTGGACTTTGACTATTATCTAGTTCCGAGATATCTCGTTGTTCAATCTCCCCATGTTTATACCATATATAATAGTTTGGTACAAATCCATATATTTGCAAGATGAAGTCTCACAATATCAGGGTCAAAAAAACTTCGATTTTGACACCTACGTTGGTTACATGGACATTTAATTTTTATTCCATCCATAAATGTAGGATGACTTTCTGCTATCTGCATAAACTCCTCAATACCCGCAATAAACTCATTCGTCAGATAGCCATCTTTTAACCTAGTATTGATCCATTGTCGATCTGATCTCATCATTTTTGCTGATAACTGATGAAAATATAAATTGTGACTTTATTGGGAAAAATTATGACATGGTTCATTAAACTCAACTCTTGGCATACAATAGAATAAACGTAATGAAAGACAGGATTCACAACTAACTTGCAATTACTTCCGAGTTCTATTCTACTACTTATTCAACATAAATGGGAAAATATATTATTCTACTGCCTTCACCAATAACCATACAACCAATATATTGATTATAAACCTTAATTTTCAGCTTAATTTTAGATCCTATGAAGCAAGTTGTACCTTGAGGTTTGAACTAATCACTGAAAATATTTATTACCTTATATGAAAATTAAATTCACTTTTCACACATCTAAGTAAATTGCCAAGTCCTTATTGGATTGTTATAATTAAAACAACCAAAATAGAACAAAATAGCAAAAAAATAACAAATACCTGATGCTTGATGAGGTGACTACGGATAGTGATTGGGCTAGCGAGCTGCGAGATGCGACCTATGAGAAAGTGAGAGACCGAGCTACAGCTGATTTAGCAAATATTTTCTGAAACATGATTTTGCAATAATTAAATATATGTATAACATTATTTCAACCTTAATGTTATATTTGAAAGAACAAGCCAGTACCAAGCTCTTCTAATTGAGAAGTACGAACAAGTAGCCTTTGTAATTGTTCCAAAGAAACGCTTTTGTTAACCTTCAACACTTTCAATGCAACTTGCAAGACAAGCTTGAGTATTGTATGACTGTAATTCTATACTCCCTTGTTTTCAGCAAATGGTTCCTACGTTAGATATGATAAACTTAAAGTTGTTGATAAGTAATAAAAACAATATAAAAAACATGGACTGAAGGAGATGCAAATGTGATGCAACCAAAATCCATCAATGAATCCCAGATGCAGAAAGTCAACTGGACTTCAAGAAGAGAACTAGGGCTGTCACTTTTACTTCTTAAAGATGATATCGGGAATCTAAAATATTTTTTAACATTTATGGTTAATATCTGTTAGGATCATTTTACAAGAATAACAAAAACTTTACAATAATCAGTAGCGGTAACCTGAAGATCTAGTTGCTTAGCAGGGGCACAGATCGGCTCAAAACTTCCTCTTGTATTCGGGGATCAGTATCACCATACGCTCGAACAAGCATGTGGCAGAACATGTGATATTAAATGTTCATGACTAGTCTACAAAAACCATAAAAAAAGATTATATCAGGTCATTTGTGGCCAGCGAAAGAAAGCTGCTTAAAACCCATTCAGCAGGCCCTTGGGGGCAAACTATTTGAGGATTAATAAATATTAACGAATAGAGAGAAACTGAATATGAGACTTATGAATTCAGCAACATTGCCATTTATTTCCTTTTTCTTTTAAGTATTGGAAACAAAGAAAATTGTATCAAGTATATCCAAAACTTCCATCAACCAATACAAAATAATCTGAAAACCACTTCCCCCATTTAAATGAACAAGGAAAAAATGATGAATCTTGAAAATCCTAGGGAACTGAAGACCCAAAAATAACAGTCGGTTACCTTGTTGGTAATAAGGTCTGCATGCTTCGCAATTAACAATAGTGTTTCCCCAGAAGCAGAACTAAAGACAGGGAAAAGAGCTGGCAGTGTTATCAGCTTGAAATCATTTTTATCCTACAATAAATTAGAGTAATCAGTTCTTCAATCAAAGTAAAGTCACCAACGCATGATATTGGCAATCACAAAATATAAACTATATCCATTACAACCCATCTACTTCATATCGATCATCTACAGTCAACCAAGACGGCCACCAAAAAATTTGCTAAAAAAGTTAAATAAAAAAAAATAAAAACTTACTGAAGTAATCTCTGTAAGTTTAGGGTTAGGGAATTCTTGTGTAAGTAATCTGTGAAGTTCCTAATAGGAGAACCAAAGTCGCCTCCTTAAGCTCAGATGGCAAAGAAATTTGAGTATTTAGGGATTTGGGGTGACTGCCAAAAGAAAAAGACGAGCTTGTTTATTTAAGCAGATTTGCGACGGAATTAATTTACGTAGCAGTTCTGTCACTATTTAGCGACGGAATTATAAATCCTTCGCTAAATTTAGAGACGGAATTATAATTCTGTCGCTAAATAGAGACGGAAAATTAATTCCGTCGCTAGATTTAGCGACGGAATAAAATATCTGTCTCTAATTAGAAACGGATTTTTATTCCGTCGCTAATTAGAGACGGATTTATAATTCTGTTGCTAATTAGAGACGAAAAATTAATTTCGTCGCTAAATTAGCGACGGATTTTATTCCGTCGATAATTAACGACGGATTTATAATTCTGTCTCTAATTAGAGACGGATATTTTATTCCGTCGCTAAATTTAGCGACAGAATTAATTTTCCGTCGCTTTTTTTCATTCCCGCCATTTTTAGCTACGAAATTTTCTCCCATCGTAAAATTATGAAGCTAATATTGTAATCCATTTCAATTCCGTCGCTATTCCGTTTCAAAATATAGAAATGGAATTTTCCGTCGCTAATTCCGGATTTTCTTGTAGTGAGAGGATGTGAAAAAGAGAGTTAGAGAGAGCATTTTGTAAATTCCTTTTGTAAAACAAGCTCGGTTCTCACGCTGACCGACCACAAAATAGGTCGGCCGAGCGTATTTCAGTAATAAAACACTCATCCGTTTTGTGCCCGTAGACGTAGGTTGGATCCGATCCGCCGAACCACATTAACTCTTTGTGTCAATCTGCGTGCTCTTCTCTTTCTATCGAAGTTTGTTTTTGGTTCCCCATAACTAAACAAATTCACTGCTGAAGGAAGGTTAATCTCGGGAAAAATATTTCGTTATTGTCCCTGAGACGAAAACCAGCCGTCAACACAGTTATTCAAAAGGGGCAGTAACAAACACCAAATTGAAAGGTGTACTGGAGAGTAAATTGTTTATATAACAACGGGCACAACATGTCAATGTCTCTAATGCTCTTAATATGTAATTTTTTTTTTAAATGTTGGAAATTCCGTTGTTAAATTATCTGATTCGAACTTAAGCGTAGCAAGTAAAATCCTCTGATTGCTTCATGCTCTTATAAAAATAACACCTCATACATTCGAATTCAAAACCTGATAATCAAATCCCGATTCATTTGCTATCAAACCACGGCCCTTAGCACTTTAATATGTAAACACAAAAATTCTAAATCTCTCACTTTCTCAACGCACTTGGGTATAAAGCTTCTTCTTAATACAGCTAGCACGCTAAAGTCCAAATTGACGCAGTGGAATAAAATATCAAGACAACACACTATGTGCAATCTCTTTCATATCTTAATAGGGAAATCCTAATTAAAAAAATAAACTGTAAATTCTTTATTAATTTTTTTATTATTTGTCCCAACCCTTTTAACATAGTATTATAATTAAGAATTAAGACGACCAAAACTAAAAATGAAATCAAAATCCCGACATAAAATCTTATTCTTAATTAAAAAGATAAAATTGCATATATTAAAGTAAGATAAATGAAGTTGAGGCCCGAAAGGTGCAGGGACAGTCTTTGACCATCAATCATTAATTACCTCAGTCTCACCGCAAACTTTAAGGCTTTATTTGATATCAAGGATATATAAAATAAATTGACGAATCGAATTACAAATAAATTGAATCAAAATGTAAACTTTAAGGTTTTATTTGATATACCTTTTTCTAGTAGAATTAAATTCTTTAAATACAATTTCTACTAATAGAATTTTTATAAGTAGAGTTTTTGATCCAAAAAAATAAAAAAATTAATGATAACTTTTACTAAAAATTATAAAAGTATTTAAATGAACAAAATTTTTAAAGTTATAATACGAAATGAGTTAAATAATGGTATAAAACAAAATAAGTGTATTCTATACAATTTATTTCTTTTAAAAAAAAAAAATCAATCTTTAATTTCAATTAAAATCTAGATTTCGAGTTTTGTTAATAGAGGTAAAATAATTTTTCAATTCTAAAAAACTCTAATCACTAAATACAATCAAACACTACTAAAAATTTTAAAAAGAATTTTTAGAATTGAAAATGTTTGTTTTCCTCAAACTATTAAAAATCATACCACACAGACACTAAGTTACGACCCATAATCTTCAGCACTAAGATGTGGGCTACGAGTTTGAAAATTCTTAACTATTTTAGGCGTTTCTCTTGAACTTCTACTTCTCTATATGCTCCATAAACTAGTCAGCTATGCAATCCATCTAAGTAAAGTCACAATGTCATGGACATTGTTGACGGATGTCCATGACAAACTCAGATGCCCATTAAAAATCATACCACACAAATACTAAGTTACGATCCATAATCTTCTACACTAAGATGTGGGCTACGTGTTCGAAAAATCTTAACCCTTTTAGGCCCTTCTCTTGAACTTAACTTCTCTATATGCTCCGAAAACTCGTTAGCTATGCAATCCACCTAAGTAAAGTCACAATGTCATGGACATTGTTTGACGGATGTCCATGACAAACTCATATGCCCATTAAAAATCATACCACACAAATACTAAGTTACGACCCATAATTTTCTGCATTAAGATGTGGGCTACGCGTTTGAAAAATCTCAGCTCTTTTAGCCCTTCTCTTGAACTTCTACTTCTATATATGCTCCATAAATTCGTCAGTTATGCAATCCACCTAAGTTGTGGGACGCGATATTTGCTAACAAAACCCGACCAACCAACCAACTCTTGAATCTGAGACTTCCACTCATTTATATAGGCTTCCAAATCAACTATTTCACTGCCCATGATGTCAGCTCATGTCACTCTATAATCATTACCCCGTGATTCTTTTCACCAACCACTCATCAAACAGTCGTACTACACCTGACTCAACCACCCCCTATCAGAAGATACCTATCACTTCAATTTTTTGCCACTGCTACACACTTTGTTGGTGTGACAGCCTACGGTTCGATTACCCCGTCTGTCAATGTCTCTTCCAATGAGAGTCGTTGACCAATTTCTGTCACATCAGCCTTCTAAAGCCCCAAACTTTCAAGTAGGACATACGCCATACTGCTTCAATATTGGTCGGTTTGTAATCCCATCTTCGTTCCTATCGGGTCTGCACACCAAGGCAGATGATACTTGATCAAACCTCCTGACTTCTTTAACCAGGTCGGGTCGGTAAGCATGGACCCCCTTCGGTTGGCTTCTACAAATACTGACAAAACTAACATTTTTTCTCTAGGTTGGGTCGGTATCTCATTTTTGTCACCAACAGGTTCTGCCATCGGGAGGACTCTTCTGTATAATGGGGTCAGATCCTCTATCTGACTTCAGCCTCCCTGAACTTTTGGCCATTTATCATCATTTATTGGCCAAATACAAACCTCATTCTGTCCCTCATCAATATTCAATCTACCTCTGGATGGAAAATCACCATCAACAGATATAAATCTATATACCTCCCAGAAATTTTCCAGGGCTGAAATCTTAACTATTTTTTTTATGTCTTTAATTTCTATAAGAAGATGTTGCACGTAATGAACATCTTTAGCAGTACAGCCATTGTAATAAAATCCAAATCATGGCACACCCAGTTTTAGTTCTTGGCTCTATTACATACATCTGATGATTTTACATAAACCAATCTCTAACTCAGAAACAATTTTCATTTTGCAGTCTCTATATTCATATGCACGGTGAATGTTTATGTAGCAAAAAAATTCAAACGTGTTATAAAAACCCATCCTTGCATTAATTACCAATTACATCGAGAACAACAAAGTGAACAAACAAGATAACCAAATTGCAATAACAAATCCCCCTCTCTTCTATGGAACTGGAATCATTAAT